>JAEQBH010009590.1:0-127354 GCA_016808115.1 Tetrastigma voinierianum | reverse complement strand
TTATGTGAATTATTCGTGGCCTGTGCATTCTTAATTTAACTATCAACAGAAAAAAAGGTTTTTCGCACATTTGAAACACTACTATTGGGAGGAGCCAATTCTTTACAGACACTACGCTGATCAGGTGATCCGGAGATGTGTGCCCGAGGATGAAATGAACAGTGTTTTAAACCACTGCCACACTCTACCATGTGGTGGACATTTTGGCGCGTAGAATGAAGAGCCAAAGTTCTCCAATCTAAGCCATCGGCTTCCTTATTCAAAGATGCCCATCATTTCGTCTCCACATGTGACAAATGTCAACGAATGGGGGGCATTTCTAGAAAGGACGAACCATCCATGCATCCCATTCCGAAGTAGAACCGTTTTGACCTATGGGGGAGCAGATTTACGGACCATTTCCTTCTTATAACAACTCAGACATCTTAATCGGGCAAGACTATGTCTCAAAGTGGGGTTGAAGCACCCGAACGATGCCAAGGTCATGGCGCAATTTCTTCGCAGCCACATATTCTCACGATTTGGAACTCCTTGAGCACTGATCACAGATAACGGTACTCATTTCTGCAATAAGATGATTGACAAGGTTTTACAAAAGTATGGGGTGCGCCATCGCACATCTCTTGCATATCACCCGCAGTCAAATGGGCAAGCGGAGGTGTCAAATCGAGAAATTAAGTCCATTCTAGAGAAGACAGTTAACAGTTCCAGGAAGGATTGGTCTAAAAAGATCGAAGATGCACTCAGGAGTACCGCACAACATTTAAAACTCCCTTGGGTATGTCGCCTTTTAGACTTGTGTATGGTAAAGCATGCCATCTTCCAGTGGAATTGGAGCATCGAGCCTACTGGGCAACTCGACAGTTAAACATGGACAGTATACTAGCCTGTGAGAAGCGACTGCTACAAATGCTGAACTCGACGACCCGGGAACGTAAGCATATGAAAACAATGCATTTTACAAAGAAAAGACAAAAAGCCCGGCACGATAAACACATTACTAGAAGGAATTCGAGGCGACAACAAGTCCTCTTATTTAATCTCCGCTTCAAAACTCTTTGGGAAAAATTGAAATTCAGATGGTCCGGCCTTCACAAGGACTGTCTTTCCACATGGCGTAGAAGCTACGTGATCCCGAGAAAGGCACATTTATACCACCACCCAATCCAGTCAGTCGTATTTCTGAGGCGAGTTCCATGAGGATAGCGTATCTTCCTTCGACCGCATCGATGAAGTGCGCAAGAGAGTCATAAGAGCTCGTCCTCGAAAGCAAATTGAGATTCAAGGTCGCTCTGAGCTAACGACATTAAACATAGTGCCGAGGCAACCCAAGTTTCTTCTTTCATGCAATTTCCCTTTTTATGTCTCAATTTTTAGTTACTATCTGCTTTGAGTTATGTTGGTTTGCTGTGTTGTTCGTAATCGGAATCATTTTATGGGCTTTATAATTTCAGGACACGCGATCGAAGGTACTGGGGAGGATCCACTCATGTAGAGCACCAAAAGTCCGTAGGAGTCCCATTTACACGGGAGTTTTCTATCTTGTAATTATGGTCGCATAATGTACATTGTAGGCCTTTCAGAACATCGCTGACGTTGGCACTAAACGCCGCGACGCTGCAACGCCGCGACGCCTCAACGTCGCGACGCCAATTTGACCCCTTCTTCGATCATCGCGATCGTGAGATCCCAACGCCGCGACGCTGATTTTGAACTTCCTTGAACGCCGCGCAATGCTGATATCCCACGCCGCGACGCTGTTTTTGGGCAGCCGGAACGCCGCGACGCTGATAGTCCAACGCCGCAATGTTGGCAAATGTCCTTCTTCGTGAACGCGCCGCGACGCTGCCCCCGAACGGCCGCGACATTGCCCTGTTTATGGCAAAAAATTACCCTCAATCTTTGCTCCTAACCTACTCCATCTTGGCTTAAACCCTATTTTTCCCTGTGTCGCCCTTCCTCTCCCAATCTTGCCGAAGCTCATTTCCATACCGTCGGAGGCCATTGTTTTGCCCTCCGACACCATCACCGACATTGTTACCACCGGTTCCTCCTTCACTTACTAGTCCATTGTCTTTGTCTAGCACCATCCCCACTACCAGTAGGTGTCCTTGCCCCTGCTAGGGCTCGATAATCTTTCGCCTTAGTACCCTCCTAGTGGTCTGGGTGCACCAGCTGGCTCATATGTCCTGTGGCCAGTGTCTACATCTCAGTAGCTCATTTGGCCCAAGTGTTCATAGTGCCCTCTAGGTGTTTGTTATATTGTCTAGCCAACCGGGGTGTGCCATCTTGGTGCCATTTCATTGCATTCCCTTCCTAGGAGCTTGAGTCTTTCCTCCACAAACCGAAAGAGGCGTGTCGCTTCTACAAAGCTGGTCGGCCCAAAGGAGGATCTCGAATCCCCCACTATGATGTTTCGAGGTTTGTCAATGAGGGTGTCGCCGATCGGTTCGGCACCATCTGCAAGAACCGATCGTATATCAAAGAAAAGGGTTTTCATCACCCTGACGACTTCTTCCGAAAAAATATTGCGGCTAAGGGATGGAGAGCACTTTGCCAACCACCTCATCCAGCTGCGATGAGTGTGGTGCGAGAATTCTACGCCAATCTCTCCTCTCACGTCGTTAAGAAGGTTCGAGTGAGGGGTGTTTTGGTCGACTTCAGTGCGGAGTCGATCAATCACTATTATAATCTTGACCATGTCCCCTCGGAGCCGTTTGATCGGCTTTACGAGCACCCCGACTACCCCGAGGTCATTCGGGTCTTGACTAATGGCCGGGGTGAGTGGAAACTCAATAGTGAGGGCCATGCCGTCCACTTCAAGGCCAAGCATTTGGCTTATATCCCCGTTGTCCGCATCACTTCATCACGCCGTGGTCTCATTTCGACGATCGAACGCGGTGTGAAGTGACCGCCAAGCGTGCCCCCCGCCAACTATGCCATCATTCGTGGATATTCCTTGATAGTCAAGTGTTATGAGGACAATTCATCCTCCATAACCGGGACGCTAAAATGAATTTGGGGCACCCTTTCCTCATTTATGGCTTATGCAAACGAGCCGGGTGCCCCTAGATGACAATGAGGCATGGTTACACCCTATCAAGGCAATATCAGTTAAGAGAGACAAACCTGCATACCACTAATCTCGAGGGTGTTCTCACTGATTCCCGCCATGAGCCCACGGTGACTGAACAAGGCTTTCACAACCATCAGGCCCATTTGACTCTAGGCGATCCCCTGTGGGGGATATTGGGCGCTCCTCACTCCACCACAACCACCACGGAGCGTGTACCTCCTCCAGCCCCATAATAATCCGACCCCCCGAGGACCCTGCGCTCTCCCCGCATCGAAAGTGCTTTGATGCTTTTTCGCACAGACCTCAGCAGACCACCGAGTCCTCCTCACGTTGCAGATTACTGGAGGCTCTTCACGCCGATATGCGCATTGTCGCCGCCCAGCCACTATTCTCTGCTCAGCTGTTAGCCGCTTCCAGCTCACCGCCTACCTTTCCGCCTTCCACCGCCTCGCCATCGCAGTTGACCTGGCCGATCACCAAGGGAGTTCTCTTCACCCCCATCGTTTTATCGCCATGGGGACACCGATATTTTTGCTCGGGGTGTGGGTGGTGATCGAAAGATCGAAGCTTTTTGTTAGATTAGGCCCTGCTTTATTTGATTTTCGTATTTGTGAGGTAGTTTGTTTCAAAGCATGTTAGTTTGTGTTTCCATTTAGTTTCATTTTTTTTTATATATACTTTTTCGTTTTAGTTTGCTGAGGCATGTGTTTAAGTCTGTTTGTGTTGTTGTTAGGTCATAACTATACGTAGTGGTTTCGTGTGTAGGTAGATTGTGTGTGTGTGCCATGTTTGAGAGTAAAAGATCACTTTTGGGCCGAATCCACTATTGTCATGGAAGAACGGATGCATAGGGATGTCTGAACAGAATTAGATTGAATAGGCTGAGGGCTTAGTGAACCACTTCCGGGTAGTCAAGAAACTATTTCTCAATGAGCCTATCACACTTACACACAAATGATCTTTAGAGTATGCATAGGTGCCGAGCCCAACTACTAAGGTTCAACAAACCCTGGGAATCTCTAAACACCAAAGAGATGGGACACCGTGAATAAAGAGGATTGCCTTCGAGCCCCAAGTAAAAAAATAATAATAAAATAAAAAAATAAAAAAAAAATTAAAAAAGAGTTATAACTATTTAGGAATAGAATAAGGGAATCAACCCGAATCCCGTACACCGAGGGGCCTTTCAGCCCAATGCCTGGAGCCAACCGGGTCGGAGTCATTGACTTCACCGCCGCTACAAGGGACGTAAGAGGAAGTCTCCCGCCTTAGGGCCCTTAGGTTTAGTTAAGTAAGCCTGGGCGCATGTTCAAGGGAACTGAATGCTCCTAAGGCCCTTAACCACTGGTGGGGAGTCACCAACTGATCCCCGCTACATGAACACTTGGCATAAACTACGCACTAGTTTTGTTCTCCTCGGATATGAGCAGTGTGCTTCGGGAAAATGACAACTAAGTAAGGCTCCTATCTGGCCTCAGAGTTAGTTTTTCCCAATTAGTGAGCTGAAGCCTGGGGGTGTCGGAACCCCTTATACACTCAGAGGTCATTTATTTCACGCACATAGGGTCCTTGGAAAGGTTATTGAATACCTTGAGGTCAGGTACTAGTCACTTACCTATTTCAACCTAGTTCTTTCCGAAAAGTCGAACAACTGCGGTGCATCCCGCGAATTTCAAAACAAAACTACAGCTAGCAGGAGTCTGGCCCATTTGATCCCCTCTACTTATCGCATGTGCATCACTATCTAGTGTTAGACTCTAGTATGTAGGGTGTGAGTCCAAGAGTCCATTCCTTGCTGGGGACAAGCAAGAAGCTGTTCGTGGGGTGCATTGTTTGCCCCAAACACCTCAGGCTATGGCCCGCGCCCACGCTTTCTAGCGTTATTTTACATTTAAATACATATTTTATAGCCTAATATCTTATTAGGTGCAATTGGTGTGAATGCAGTGCAATTGGTACCGAAAAGAGCGCTTTTGGAAGCTGCCGAGGAGCAAAGGATCAAAATGCATAAGATGGCTCGGAACGGCCGCGACGCTCCAACGCCGCTGCCCCTTACTCGACGCCCCAACGTCGCGACGTTGAGTCAACATATAAAGAATTCAACAAGCGGCAACGTCGCGACGCTCCAACGTCGTGACGTCCCAACGTCAGTGCGAGTTATTCCTCTCAATCATTAAAAGCAAATGGGGAGCAGAATTCGAGGGGGGGATCGGAGATCAAGGGACGTACAAACTAGGGCACGGAAAACGAGAACAGCAGGACATCAATCTCGAAGAAGAGCCCGTGATTTGTATTTTTCTTCGTTTTGGATAATAGAACTGATGTTTTACATATCACATATTGGTATTTTCTTATCAATATGTTCTAGGATCTATACTTAGGGTATTGTTGAACCCTGTCACGTTTGAATGGATTAAAGGTTATTAATTTATATTATTCATTGATTTATGATTCATTATCATCTGCTTTACATCTGTGAATCAATTACATGGTGATGTTTGGCCAACATTAGCATGACCATACTAGAGATCCGAGATTCGAGAGATGAGGATACCTAGATATGAGTAGAGCAAACCTTCTGGGCCGATTTAAGAATGAGATATTCCGATCCCGGCGTGGCAATTAAGGTTGTAAACATTTAAGCATTTCTGGAGTATCGAAGTCGGGGTAGAGAGATACACTCAACCCCTACCATAGATAGGCGAATACATTCCGAGAGAGTGGCATCTTGTAAGCAAGATCACCTTTGTCATTAATAAATCATAAATAAACTGAATAATATCATCCTTAAGAAATAATCCATCGAAAGTGGCAGGGGGAGACATAACCTAGTCTCCATTACATAGTAATTCGTTCAAATCGTAGTTCGGGCCAATTCAAATACTAGTACTCTTACCTAATACGTATATCTCGCATAATATTTAAAAAAGTCAATCTTTGTATTCAACACCTATCCCCGTGGATCGATATCCGTACTATCGTACACTATATTACTTGGCGCACGCTGCGTACTCGCGCACATAGGCGTACATTTTACACATCACGTTTTCGGCCTATCAGGTAACTAGATTTCGCGAGACAAATCCAACGATGAAATACATTTTGTCATCCGAGATCGAGAGAATTTTCCAAGCTTCCCTGAACCATTATGACAATTTTATTATTTTTTCCATTTTTCAGAAAAATTAAAATTTTCTCAAGTTTTACATATTAGATTCTAAAATAAGAAAATATTTTTAAGGAATATATTCTCACATTAGATTTTATTATAAAAATTAAAGGAATTAAAATTAATTAAAATTTATATACTTTCAAATTATTTATTATTATAATTAAAATAAGTTTGATCGATACAAATCGTACATCATACCTAACTCAAGTAATAAAGCGCTCACAGTTCCAAACAGACAAAGAACAAAGGGTAGGTGTGATACCCCTATCCCGGGGGTCCCGTTGACAACCCGTCAACCTATGGATATCGAGTGTCCCGATATCACACTCATTTGTCTCATATATTGAGACTCATTCCTGCATATTTAATTCCCAAATATACAAAAATATATGATAGACTATTTAATCAACAGTCCATTTAACAGTTCTTTTATACAAAAAAAAAGGTATACATGTTCTACTCGAATATAATACATGACAAAAACAAAACAAAACAAAGCCTCATCCGACTCTCATCCCGCATGTGGTCCCATATGCAGGTTAGACGCCTGCACCTGAATTGCCCCTCGAAGTTGGGTCCCACGATGGTGAGCAAAGCCCATGAGAATGAGACTTACAAGGGTCAAGCCCTCATCTAAGTGCGCATATGCAATGGCTCGTGACTACAATATACATCCAACTCAAAAGTCTACATGAATGTCATATGTCATGCATGAAATGTCATCATGCCCATATCCCGAGTCACTCATCGACTCCCTCACACATGCATATGCCAAGTGTGAAAACCGTCACTGGTATTACCAATGACCCATGTATCGAGCCCTCATCACTCCATTACCCAATGCAAGTGCTAATGGGCAACCAATCCCGAGTCAATCCCGACTCCTATCACATAACCCGAAGTCTATGTGATAATCATGACTGTATGTCTTCTCGGGCAAATGCACTTTTTCGTGATCACACCGTTGTGCCCTTACACTCCATATTACGTAACTTTTGATCACACCGCGGCCCTTACACCCATGTTCTGTGCTTTTCACCCGAGGTTAATGTCCCTTTCAAGCTCCACCCAACACGCATTATTTATATTTATTTATTTTTATTTTATTTTTTTAATCGTGAGACATCTATCGATGAGTCAAAGTAATGAGCTCGCTACCCATTCATCAACAATGATGATGGGTGACTACACCCATGCACATACACCCAATATAATGCGATGTCCCTGTGCATATGGAATGCTAATGCCACTGCAGGTTCTCATGTTACCTATATGATGCACACTACATGGAACATTCTACTCAATCGTACTTCATGCCAAGTACCATGTAAACATATATAATTCACATCCATTATGCTAATACATTTAAATACATATATATTAACATATCTGACACATATTCAACATGTTATTAAATTGCCAACAATAACACACTTCACATAAAATAACCATTCCCGCCATAATAAAAAAATCTAGACTTAGTCTAGAAATTTTAGTTCGCTTTGTGGCTAAAAATTTAGCCACAAACTCGGCCCGAAAACTGTCTCGAAAAACCACTATAAAATCCATAACAGTCCGGCTTCGGTCCCGGACTGATCACCCATGGCTACGGCAGCCCCCAACACCGAAATATATTTTTTTTTACCAATTTTATCAATTTTACCAGTTCCGGACAGCAGCCCCGGAATAAAAACCAATCTCAAAACCCGTCATGCACAGTCTGAAAACCATCCACAACAAAGTCCAACATGCATTTTCCAACAGTCCCGCACAAAAACCGGCCCAGATACCGACCTTCAAAACCCGGTCCCGGACTATCCGAAAAACAGTCTCATGGCCAAAAACTCAGTCCTGTGATCGGTTCTAACCCACACGGCACGAGCCTTAATAAAAGCTGAACCGAGGGAGAAACCCCCACTTCTGAGCATGAAACACCGAATCCTTATGTTCTGGTAGACCACCTACCAGAGTCCCCGCTGGAATATACCAACTTTAATTTCTGCCATCGAACTCCTGTACCATCAAACACCGTAAAAAAATTAGACAACTTTCCTTTTTTTTTTTCTTTCTTTCTTCTTCTTCACTTTGTTCCTCCTTTCTTCCTTTATAATGTTTTTTTTTTTTTTCATTTTCTCCTTTCCTTTTCTAAGAACTCTTTTCTTTCCTCTTACCTTAAATCTAATTCTTTTATGTTTTGTTCCTCTCTTTTCTTTTCATTTTCATTCCTTCTTCTCATTTTCTTTCGCAATTTCTCTTCTTTGGGAGCACATTGACCGTATGGACTCAAAGGAGGAAACTTCTCATTGCCTCATTCCATTTGTGTGACCATTGTTTTTCCTTCATTTTTCCTTTATTTCTTATTCCCTTTTTATGACATCATACAACATGTAGCTTAATAAGAGCCACACCTTAAAGTGAACCACATGGCTTTTCCAAGTGTCACTCTCTTGGGGTGCCATGTGGCATCCCCTAATTACACCAACACCCAACGCCTCGAAAAACATGAAATCCTAACTATCTCAAAATTCAACAGGGTAGCTAGATTTCGCAAGACGATTCCAACGGTGAAGTCCGCTTCATCATCCGAGATCTAGAAAAATTTCCTTGTGTTTTAGTCAGAATTTTATTTCCGCAAAATTACCGCTTTTACCATTTTTCTAAAAATTAAATTTTCAAAGTTTTATAATAGAGTTCTAGTTTGAGTCTCGTGAACAATTTGGACTACGTTAAACTAAAGTGTATTTAAAAAAAAAAGTTACATACAAGTCAATCAAATTTATAATTTCATAACAATATCCACTAGCTTATTTTTTTAATTAAATAATGTTAATTACCACTAGAATATCTTTAATAATGTCATTGAGACCTGATTCGATGGTTCTAGGTTGGACGAGACATAAATGATCAGTTCGCTTTACATGATAACATACTACAATGTTGTAATGAAAAGTTGTTAAAAATATATTCTTTAATAATATAAATTATTAATACATGCATAATTCAAATAGTTGAAAAATTAAAATAAAATATAAAAGAACATTTCATGTGCATTAACAATCACCCCCAAAATCTTTTTGTGACACCAGCTTGTGGTTCAAGTTGGTTAATCTTCCATTAACTAATTCTATTCATCTCACCTCTCAACTATTTTCTAATACTTTGTTTGATTCAGGTTTTGCTAATTAACTAATACTCTAATAATAATAATAGGCACGTTTGTTTTCATCCCCTGGATGCAGTCGGGTAGTAGAGAGAAAACATAAAGGCATGCATAACTAGAGGCGGTAGAATTTAGTAAACCTCAGGATTTTTAGGGAGAGAGTTTTAAACGTTTCCCACTTCTTCTCTTGCTTTAAAGAATAACAAAAGGGTTCTTAGTAAGTGCTGGTGTTCTCAGAGCAATGCATGATTGATTTACCTGAGATTAAAGATCGAGAATATAAAAGCTTTATATAGAATCTTTACATGTAGCATTTAAGTAAATTTAAAAGAATTATTATCGCATGAAACCTTGTCACTGAAGACAATTCATACATAATCAAAATTGGAGTAGGAACATAAAAGCAAGGCTAGGTTTTATATTTTCAAATTATTTATCATCATAATTAAAATAAATTACTTGCAAAGGGAAGCGGTGCTAGGTTTGAGTTTCAATGGAACAATTTACTACCTTGAAATTAAAATGTATCTTAAAAAAAAAAAGTTACATACAAGTCAATCAAATTTATAATTTCATAACAATATCCACTAGTTTATTTTTTATTAAATAATGTTAACTACCACGAGAATATTTTTAATAATGTTAATGAGAACTGACATAGTGGTTCAAGGAAAAGAACCAGATTCAAGTCTATATGAGAACATATTACTACCATGTTGTAATGAAAAATAAATATATGGAAAAAAATAGCTTTACTAATATAAATTATTAATACATGTGTAATTCAAATAATTGAAATATTAAAATAAATTATAAAAGAACATTTCATGTGCATTAACAATCACCCCCAACATTCTTTTTGTGACACCATGGAGATTAGCTTGTGGTATAAGTTGGTTAATCTTCCATTTAAATTTTGTGCATGGACAAGAAATTAATAAAAATGACAAGAAAGTGACTATGAAAATGATCCTCAATGGTAGTGGTGGAGTGCTTTAAGGAACAATTTTTGTTGCCTTCTAAGACCCATTCCTTTTTCATCCCTCTTCCCTTTTTCTTCTTCCTCTCACAATATTTTGTTTGTGGGTTTTGTATAGAACTTTCCGTTTCTAAATTTTTGCACACCCTAATTTTGCGACACTACAAGAAAAGTATAAGTTCTTGAATTTGGGCTGGAGTTCCAAAACAAGGTTTGGAAGCTGGGAAAATGGGCAAAAGGAAAAAAGGGTTTAAATGATAATAGTAATAATAATGTGAGGGAAACCTACTTCACAACTGTTCTTTTTGTCAAGCCATGAGGTGTCATAAAAGGGTCCTTGCACACACAAAAGGTGTCTTTAAGTCATACCACACCCAAACTAATCCTTATTTGAGCACGAATGGACCATAAGGACGGTAAGGCCCTACCACTGAACACAAGTGCATTCCCAGGGTTCAAACTCAAAACCTCTGGTTAAGTTAAGAGAGACCCCAACCATCTAACTTACATGTTTGATGGTACCCACTTTGCAACTATTAAAGCATAAGTGCACCTATTTTGTAGTTGTAGGCTTGTAGCTCAAGTTTCTTTAATTTATCGACTTCAAGCCGCTGGGGCATAACTTAATTTTTCTCACTCTAAAAGTCTAAAAAGTGATTTTGGTTTGGATAAAGGTGCAAAAAATGTTTGGGTAAAGGTGCAAAAAAAAAAAAAAAAGAGGTTTTCCCAAATATCCTATTTACATCTCAAACTTGTTTTTTTGTCGAAATAGGCTCCAATTTACTTCATACCAAATTAAATAACGCGTAACTTTGGGCGCAAATCTCCAAACCGCCATTAACTTGGCTATTAAACCATCTATAAGAAATGACGTTATAATTTTTGCCCTAATCCAACTTAAAAGTTTAGGGAGAGGTTCTACTCCTGAGAAGATTAAAACCGGGCCTCGGTCTTACCATCTCTAACCAAAACTTTAAAGTCAAAGACAACCCTAAGGTTTTTGTTTCTTCCTCGATCAAGAAATTCATCCCTATCAATCCTCTTAAGGAAAAAAACTAAGACCGAGTTGAGGAACCTGACTTGGCAGCGATCCAAACGATCTTGGAAATACTGACTGGACTCGATGTCGTCCCAACCAGGGGTTGTATTCGAAGAAACCCAAATTGGGGAAATGGGAGACAATTTAATTGATGCAGAGCCGGAGCCGGTGATATTTCTATGTGCTTGGTGATGCTTCCGAGGGATGCGATGAAACATGCATAATGTGAAGAAGAAAGATTAGTTGATGAAGCATGCAAGAAAGTTTCCCCATCTTCCAAGCTTCTCCAATTGGAAATTAAAGTCAATAGAACCAGCTTTGAATATGAATCCATAATGGCGATAATGTGAAAATTTATGAGGGAATCTGCAAAATGGGGTGATAGATCTCAAACTCCTTGCTCCACTTAAAGATTTGCTTTAGTCGCTGACTCTACAATTTCATATGTAGAGTTCATGAGCAATATCAAATGGTGATGAAATTAAAAAAATTCATGGTATTGTTATAGGAAACCCCTGAACCGACTTTCGAAAGAAGGGTAGAACGGTAAAATTCGGTCAACCGGAATTTTCTAGATCTCATGATGAACTTATCACCGTTGGAATCGCCTCGAAATCTAGCCACCACATCGGATTGGCCGACCCGAGACAATGGAATTTCACGCTTTTCAAGGCACCGCAGAGTATGACACTCGACACATTGGGGAATGCGGCCAAGATGAGACACATGTCAAGCCGTGAGCAAGTCAAACAATGGTTTCGCAGCTATAGGTAATACGCAGATCATGTCATTGCAGGGAAATCCACAAGTAGATTTTAATGGCAGGATATGGGGAAATCTTAAGAGCCAATGAAAATTGGACATGTATATGAGAGCTTATCAGGCCTCACCACCTCTAATTTCTCAAGAATGGGATTTAGAGGAAAGAAAGGGCGTAAAGAAAAGGATAGTTAGTGCCGAGAGAGCTTTTGCAGAGAGACTCCACCTTCTCTCAGCCTCTGACGACGACCGAAGGCTTTCTGCTGAGCAAAGTTATAAGAAGTCTTCATCCTCACGGCCAGCTTCAGACAGACCGGAATCGAGGAGTTTCGACAAACTCCAAGAGGTGTGTCTTCTCTACTTTATTACTTTCTATCCCATGGTTAAGGGGTGGTTGTATTGCCCTAAAGGGAATGCTTGGTTGCATTTTGAACCATAGGAAGCTGCCATAGTGTGATAGTACGCATTAACTGGACCTTAGAACTGATTTTTGGGTAGGAAAGAAAGGAAATTTAGCAGTGTGCCCTTCTGGTAAATTGTAGCAACATCAGTGAACTTGATGTTAGAATTTCTCAATTCGACCTCTCGTAGACACCAAGCTATGGTATTTTTACTCCGAACAATGAATTCGTGAGAGGTCACCAGAGAAGTCAACTCCATAGAGGTCACCAGAGGCTTGTCGTAGGAGGTCAGCTCAGCCAGAGGTCAGGCTGTAGAGGTCAGCCTGTAAAGGTCAGCTCAGCCAGAGGTCAGCTCATCTAGAAGAGCTCAGCCAGTTGTCGCCACGGATAAAAGTCGTGACACCTCAAACAAGTCGTCGTACTGTTTAATGTGACTACGTATGACCTACAACTTCGGAAGGTCATAACTCATTCGTTCGAACTCCGTTTCAGGTGTTCTTGGACTCTATGGAAAGCCCACTAAGTCAAGAATCCATTAATATGCCTGAGGTGGATATAAAGTGTCACCCAGCTCAAATGGCCCAGCTCACCAGCGCCTCAGCCTCAATGCCCCGAGTGTGACCACGTATGACCAACTTAAGTAATAACTCTTCGGCCCAAACTTCTGCCGGCTCTTCGGACTCTATGGAAAAGCTCATTGAGTCAAGAATCCATTAATATGCTCGAGAGTGGATAGGAAAAAGTGCCAGACGAGGTGTTGACCGAGCTCATCTAGGTTAGCTCGCCCTCACCCAGGCCTCAGTCAGCTCATCTCGAGTGTGACTACGCATGACCCTCCAACTCGAAGGTCATAACTCCTTCTCGTCCGAACCTGTTTCGGTGTTCTCGGACTCATGGAAAGCCCATTGAGTCAAGAATCACATTCATATTACTGAGGAGCATATCAAAGGTCGTGACCCGAGGTTAGACTGCAGTTTCAGTGAGGTCAGCCAGCTTCGGCCACCAATGGTTTGACTACGATGACCCAACTTCTAAGGTCATAACTCCTTCGTCCTAACTCCTCGTTTTCGGTGTTCTCGACCCATGGAAATCCCATTGAGTCAAATTTCCAGCCAGATCCCTTTGGAGGGCAGTGGGTTTCTGAACCGAACGGAGATGGCCGTTCGGGCAAGTAAGGTAGGCTGCTCCAGGAGATACCTTAGCTCATGTGTGACCTCCAACTCGAAGGTCATAACTTCGTCCGACCTGCATTCGGGTGTTCTCGGGACTCTATGGAAAGCCTACTTGAGTCAAGATTTCCGTTTTCATATTATTTTGAGACATTGGAAAATCAGCAGGTTAGTGCTGGCCAGTTAGGTTGTGTGTTATGGCTTGGTGAATAACATGCAAGAATTATGATGTTAATGTATGTCGTATGATACTAACATGGGTTGTGCATGAAGGAGAATTATATGTATTAATTATAATTATCCATGGTGGGGCAGCTGAGGAATTTCGCTAATATGCAGGTGCATGCTTGAACTTGATATGTGGAATGTTGGATAACATGGTTTGGAATTTGTATGCACTTTAATAGAAATGCCCAAATGATGCATGGATGAATATGCATGAGTATGTGTGCACATATAGTTCTCATTTTATATGTGGCAATCATACATATACATTTGACATAATAGCATTGCATGTGCACAAAAACATCGCATGACATGGGTGTGAGTGCATGGTTAGGATCTAAGATCGTGTTAGGTGTCGATGGAGTGTCATGGGTAATATTTCCGCTGTGGATCAACACCGGCGGTGTTGATTAGTGTCTTGCTAGTGGGACAAAGTCCAAAGGAGTCACACGGTTTTGAAAGGAATGGAAATGAATATAAGTGTGTTGGGCATAGCAAGATGGGGTAGATCCCCCAGGGTGAAAGACCCAAATGTTATTCACGGTTAGACATGAATCCCGACGATGTAAGTTCGTGAAAATGTTGGAACAGCGTGCAGCGTGCGGCGGTGAAAACCCGAAAAACTTTCACTGCGGCCCACTAAATACATAAACAGCTACCGCAATTTGATCAAATCAAATAAGCATTGGAGGTTTTTCCAATAGGTTACAAATTTTTAAAAGAAAACAAAAGTTCTTGTTTGGAAAAAGGTCATTGGTGGAACAAAATGACGGTTGGTATTTCATACTTGGCCCAGGGTAGGTGAGGGAGTCGTGCTCAGGATATGGGCATGAGGACATTCATGCATTGACATTCATGCATCTTACTTAATGTGTTTTCAGGCAATCATCAGACAGGCACTTAAAGCGGAGTAACCCTAGAGACACACCATTTGGCTTCGCCTTCACCCCGTCGTGGGACCCCTTAGGTACGATGAGAAGAAGGCGCTCCTCGAGGCCGGAGAAAGGCTAAGGCCTGTTGTGGCCTGAGAAGCATTTTAAAAAATATATTAGAACAATATAGTGTTTCGTTATAATTTGGGTATGTAAAAGAGAAGTACATTGAAACTCTTGTATGAAAAAACACCCCACCAGCGCCAGCGCTTAAGATCTGATAGTCTATTCTTCTTTTGTATAACATTTTATGGCCATACACCTATAAGAATTCTTACACAATCATAGGAAGGGGGAGATGGTGTCTTTTTTCTGATGTCCTTTAAAAAGACGTGTAGCACAAATAAGGAACATATGTGGGTCCCACAACGGTGGAAATGTCAGTAGCCCCACTTCATACACTCTCTCTCCCTCTTTTCTCACACAGTGCAAGAAAGCGTCCCCACCACTCTCTTTCTTTTCCTGATTTCACCACCACCCTCCTCCACCACCTCCACCGCTCCACCACCACCACCACCTCTCTCTCTCTTCATCTTCTCTTTGTAGTCTGTACATGTGACACCCCTATCCCGGGGGTCCCGTTGACAACCCGTCAACTTGCGAAAACCTGTGGATATCGAGTGTCCCGATATCACACTCATTTTTCTCATATCATTCCTGCATATTTAATCTCAAGATAAGCAAAAAATATATGATAGACTATTTAATCAATACCCTCCTTTATACCACAAAAAGTGGCGCATGTTCCCGCTTCGAATATAATACACGATAAAAACAAAACAAAACAAAGCCTCATTCGCTCCTCTATTCCGTGATGCGATCCCATATAGCCGGGTCAAACGCTCAAGACTCCGACCAAGACTCGAAAGGGGGTCCCATCGACCAGGGTGAGCAGTCCCAAGAGAGAATGACTCAAGGGTTACCCTCATCTAAGTGCACATGCAATGGTCGCACAACAAACACACATCCAAGTCAATGTCCACATGAATGTCATATGTCACATGAATGTCATCATGCCGATATATCCCTTGGGCCACTTATCGATCATTTCACACATGATATGCTAAGTGTGAAAACCGTCACTGGTATTACCAATGACTCCATGTATCGAGCCCTCACCGGCCTGGGGCATCAATGCAAGTGCCAATAGGCAACCAATCCCTTGAGCTGAACCCACTCCCATCACACAACCCTCAAGTCTATGTGATAAACATGACCGCAGGTCTTTTCGGGACAATAGAACTTTTCGATCACACCTCGGGTCTCTTACACTCCATGTTCCGTGCTTTTCACCGATGGGGTTAATCTGGCCCCCTTCTTGTTCGCCCAACACACCCGATTATATTTATTTATGCGCCAACCGTGAGTCATTATCGGATCGCCGCCCAAAAATACGATCTCACTACCCATTCATCAATGATGATGGGTGACCACACCCATGCACACACACCTAACATAATGCTATGTCCCCTGCATATGCAATGCTAATGCTACCCGCGATGTTCTCACATTACATGTAAGGATGCACACTACATGGAACATTCTACCTGTAATCGCACTCATGCCAAGTACAATGTAAAAATGCATAATTCACATCCATTATGTTAATACATTTAAATACACATATATTAACATATTCACACATGAGTATCTTACACATATTCAACATGTTATTAAATTCACCGGCAATACCACACAAAACATTTCACATAAAATAGCCATTCTACCATAATTCTAGCCACTCAAATTTAAAAATCTAGACAGTCTAGAAATTTTAGTCTATGTTTTAACGGCTAAAAATTTAGCCACAAACTCGACCCGAAAACTGTCCCAAAAAACAGTTCACAATAAAATCCATAACATTCCTGGCTTCACCTTGATCGATCACCCGTAATGGCTACTAAGTGCTCTCGAACATTGAAATATATATATATATATATATATATATATATATATATATATATATATATATATATATATATATATATATTTTTACTAATTTTATCAATCTGACAACATCCCTAATCAAACCAACCTTAAAACCCGCTATGCACTGGATTCAAACCACACAACAAAGTCCAACATGTATTTTCCAGTAGTCCCGAACCAAACCTACTCGATATCGACCTTCAAACCCTGGCCCCAGATCGGTCCGAAAACTCTTATGGCCGAAAAACTCAATCTCAGGGCTCCGGGCTCGACCACACGGTCACTTACGGTCCCTTTAAATGAAATGGAACCCGAGTAGGAGAAACTCCACTTCGAGCGTGAAGCACCTCAAATCCTTCCGCTCTGGTACCTACCAGATCTCGCCGAGTAGACCAACTTTTAATTTCTAAGCAATTAACTCAAGCCATAAGAACACTGTAAAAAAAATTGGACAACTTTGTTTTTTTTCCTTTTTTTTCTTTCTCTCTCCTTTCTCTCTCTCTCTTCTCTCCTCACGCTCACTCTCCTCACTGTTTGTTTTTCCTCCCTTTTTCTTCCCTTTGTTTCGTTTTCCTGCTCCATCCTCGCCTCCTTTTTCTTTTGGACTACATCAAGTAAGGGGAACCACCCCTTCTTTCTTGGCCATTTGGCCTTACCATGATTTTTCTCATATTGCCATGTGTTACTCGACCCCCTATGCCTTATAGAACGTGAAATTCCGACTGTCTCGAAACCGATGAAATTCAAAAGGGTAGTTAGATTTCATGAGATTATTCCAACAGTGAAATCCGTTTCGTCATCGAAGATCTATAAAATTTCCAAGTTTTAGCCTGTACTATTTCGACAAAATTACCGTTTTGCCATTTTTCAGAAAAAATGAAAATTTCTCGGGTTTTACACCTCACACCCAAATTTTGGTGATATATATATATATATATATATATATATATATATATATATATCTCCTTATTTAATTTGGTTATACTCATTTATTATTCTAATTGGATTCCATGATCACTCTTTTCCTTATTTAATTTTGACTACATTATTTATCATACTAATTACTTCCACTACTCTCCTATTTTGGTTTGAATTTTATTTTACTAATTCTTCTTTTGTAATTTATATTTACTTTTTTAATTCTTCTAATTTTTTTTTCTTGTATATTTTACTATATATATTCTATACTATGCTTATATTTTATTATTCATTTTACTTCATTGTATATATTTAATTCTCATAATGATTGACTTCACCTAATTATTATTTTAGTCTTAATCCATTTAGCCCATCTCAAAACTATCTTCTAGCCAACCCTTAGGCCCTTGTTACATTTGTTCGTGTTCTACACTCATGCATCGGGGATGAAGACTAATGTGTAGTCTTTATTATTTTTAATTTCTTTTAAATTAATAGAAAACATTTTATTGTTTTTAATATTCAAATTCATTCAAATATTTTAGTATGATTTGTTTGAGTTTTGAAGAATATATATATATATATATATATATATTAAAAGGTTTCTATTTCCTTTTTTATTGAAAATATATTTGACTAAGTAAAGTGAAAATGGTCTTAAAACTTTTTTCCATTATGTGTCAACTCTAACTTCACGAGTGACAATAAATAAAAATATTAATAACAATTTTATTTATTTTATCAAAAAAAAAACAATTTTTTGTTATTTAGTTAGAATTGAATTATTTGAATTCTATTTGATCGGATCCGAAAAATTCGTAATACGATCAATAATGTGCTAACTCCCCCGATATTTGAATGGGACCCTCCCCTGAACCCTGCCTATTTAAACATTGAACCGTCTACCACATGAACTAAACATGACGGCTAAATATTATCTATATTGGTCGTGACGCCCAATTTCGAGGGTTCCGCTGACAACCGTCAACCCCCGTTGCACTTCATCTTAGGTCATTGCACACCCAAGTATGGGCACCCGCATCGATACTCAACTTCCTCACTGTGACACACCGAGATTACTCGGCACCACCTCAATATGTCCCTTCACCGAGACCCATTCATTCATATTTAAAATCTAAAATATGGACATAAGACACTTAATTACAGTTCGTGAGAGTCCGATCACGACCCTCTTACAATATTTACATGCCCAACTATTTACACAATAGTCCAAAAGAATTTAATTACAATTCTTTTATACAAAACACATTTTACAAAAGTAATATCAAGGCCACACATCGGCCTCCTTCATAATCACGGCCTCGTCGGAGCGCCGTCTCCTTGTACACTCCCTGTACCTGAAAGGGGGTCCCACGACGGTGAGCAAAGCCCAACAGAGAATAATTCCTACAAGGGCTACTCCCCACCTAAGTGCACATGCAATGGCACACCACACATTCAAGTGAAAACATGCACGTTCCTACTTAAATGTCTACATGTCATGGATGAGAATGTGACTCACCCTTTCCCATGTTCCGAGTCCTCACCGACTCCCTCACACATGCATATGCTGAGTGTGAAAACCAAACCGTCATTATGTTCCATCAATGGTCATTTTTCCAAAACAAAAGCTTTTTGTTTTATAAATCAAAATCCATTGGATGGTTCCCAATATCAACTCGCATTTCCCAAGTTGCGTGTGTTTATGCATTTGTAAGCCACATATTTCCGGGTTTACACCGCAGGACGCTGCACGCCTTTTCGACATTTTTGACTAACTTTCACCGCCGGTGATCATGTTTAACCTCAATAACTGGGTCTTTCACACTAGGGATGGGGGGATCTACCCCAACTTGCTCCACCCAACACACATATTTTCATTTTCAAAACCCACTACAAGAAGAGTGGCCATTGTTGACATATATTACCTTGACATAAGGCAATATATGTCAATATTTTTTATTTAAATGGGTAACTATGACATATAAAACCTAGTTAAAAAGAATTATGACATATATGAATTATATTGATTATTTGGCGACTTATGATAATGCAACTTTGACATAATTTATAAGTCAATATAAATATATTCATATGTCAAGACATCTAAATAAAAGCAATAATGACATATAAGGATAATAACCTTGATAGAAAAAAATTAAAAGTCAATATATATAGTTCAAATACTTCTATGTCAAGGTTGGTAAAAGTTATCTTAACGAATCATTTACAAGCCAATTTAACCTCATTTATAAATCTATTAAGGTTATATTACTAAATGTTGAAAATCTTCTCAATTTTATTTTATTTTTTAATTTTAATTCTATCTAGACTTAATCCCATCTGCAAACAACTTGAAAGAAAAATCTATGGCAATAGGGGAACTTGAAAATTTTGTGAAAAGTAGAAATATTTTTTATGAAAATTTATTGAATTTGATATTTATTCTTCATACGAAAATATATCCTTTATAAGGTTTAAATTCTTATTTGTGCATTTTTAGCACATTTATTAAATGATCTAACATGACTTCCTTTTATTCCCATATTGTTGCAACCATGATAAAGATGAAAATTTTCATTATAATATTTGAAGAAAATGGAATTGAAAAAT
Source organism: Tetrastigma voinierianum (assembly GCA_016808115.1). NCBI lineage: Eukaryota > Viridiplantae > Streptophyta > Magnoliopsida > Vitales > Vitaceae > Tetrastigma > Tetrastigma voinierianum. The sequence continues at coordinate 106,982 of JAEQBH010009590.1, read as the reverse complement.
TGTCGACATCAATTATTTAAAAAAATAGTATTTTTTGCATAAGCATCATTATAATTCTTTTGTACCACAGAAAATACATAAAAAATGTATATCAAATTTTACTAATTGTATTCTTAAGATAATGAGCTTGTTTTATATTTATGCATAAAAAGTTGAAAATAACATAGTTAATTTTAATTCTCTCTTATCTAAGTCCTCGGTGTCATAAGAATGCGTTGATCTCATAACATGCTATTACAAGTGAACCCTTCACAGTAAGGCTAGAGGATTTGCTGCAAATACTTTTTCTCAAACCTTAACCAAAGTAGCATCATTATGTCTATGACCATATGAAGACCCAAGAATAAGTTGTTGATATGTTTTTTCTTAGAGAGAAAATAATCCTCAATGGAAAAAAAATGATATGGAAGCAAAGGCTCCCGTCCATGCTATTCAATAGCCATAGTCTTAGAATTCAAGTGGGTCATTTTGATGATACACCATGCTATTCAATAGCCATAGTCATAGAATTCAAGTGGGTCCTTTTGATGATACAATACTCAGGCTACCATTGTTGGGTGAAGAAGATACAAAAAATGCTGAGTCATAGTTTTTCATTGCAAAAAATTCATGATCTACATAATAGTTTGAAAATCATAGCATGTTTAATTAATTTTTTTTTAAATTATAGCACTAATTGATTAATTAATTAGATGATAACACCATTTTAATATATAATTGAAAATATTCTACCAAATACAAAATAACTTTATTTATTCACACATACAAATAAAAGGTAGCAAGCATTAATATTTACATTTATAAAATGTGATAAGTTCCATAATTAAAAAAATAACAAGTAGCAAACTAAAAGTATTTCATGGGAATTGAGTCCCTTGACTATGGATGAGTTCTCGCATTTCTCTAAGCTCCTTCTACAAGTCTTTTTTTCAATGTGCTGTAGTACACCTAGATCTTGCCCAAGATGGAAGTGGTAAAGATTCATGGGCTAAGCTTTGGTATATCCAGAATTTGAGCTTCTATTGTTAACACTAACATTTTTTTTTTAAACTAAAAATAAGTGAAAACAGTACATTCGATGACTATATATGTTATGCTCCATAACATGTTTTTCATGACTATTGTGGACTCGGCATTTTTTAATATTATATGTTTCTCATTCGATGGCAAAACTCGTGTTTTTTCATTTGGTTTTTTAAATGAAAAACAAAATAAGAAAGAAAACCCTAAATGTGATGCATAATAAGAAAAGCAAGTTTGAGAAATCCAAGTCTAAGCCCCTAAGGTCGAATCTCTATTGAGCTAATTTAAAGCATATATCACAATTGCTTGATTAATCTATCAACATCAAACAAATGAGACCATAAATCAAAAGGAGGTGAAAAATATAATGAAAAGGGATGTACATGAGTGAACATGTAGAAGTGATTTGGCGAAACATATATTGGTGTGTATCGACAGCATCCATTTAAGTAAGTCTTAGGTCTCACATTCGACAAGAGATGATGATGATGAATATAATTTATTTGAAAGTTAGCATTAAAAGAATAAATTTAATGAATTTCGATGAATTTAGAAATATTATTTATTGAGCTAAAATTTACAACAAAAAGGGTTTGGGTTAGCTAGCCAGGGTTATCCCATTGGAGAAAAATGAAATAGTTAGTGCCCTCAACTCAGTAACCAAACATATTATTTTTCAAAAACTAAGTTTTAGAAATCAAATCTCGAAGGAAAGAAATTGATTGTTTAAAAATGTTTGAAAATAAATAAATTAAAAAAAAAAAGAAGATAAAACCAAAATAATAATAGTGCCAGGCCAAGTTATTAGTAAAACAAATTCATGAAAAGATCTTAGGGCATAGTACAATGACTTTTAAATAAGTCATATTGTGCCTTCAAACCCAGGTGGGATAGAAAAATGACATAGTGTACCAGCTCCAATGAGGGACCCAATTTAAATATAGTCTATTTAAATTGGCAGGTATAAGCATTTAGCCCAATAGTAAGTCAATAATTTTTGTTCCAATATAACCCACGCCAATTGATCCTTAGTTTTTCAGCAGCAAGCAGTATATCAATTTCAGTCCTCAATTTAGCAGCAAGTCCTGTAAGACCCGAGAAATTCCAAAATTTGGAAAAAGGGCAAATCAATTTCAAGCATAAAATTGTTATTTCATCCAAAACCGTAATTTATTCTTCTAGATCTCGATAATGAAACGGATTTCACCGTTTGAATCAGTTCTCGAAAAATCTACAAGCACGTGAAATTTCAGAATATTCCCAGACGCTGAGTTGGCACGTTTACGAGGCATCGCGCTTCGCGTCAGAATCGATTTTCAATGCGACGAAAGTCACATATAACAAGTACTCATGTGCCATAAGTGGCATGAGTAGAGAAATAATGAAAATGGATGGCCAAGATAGAGCCGAATATCAAAACTAGTGAAAGAAGGGAATTAATAAATAAAATGGATTAAATGAACTAAAGACAAAAGAGCTACGTTGCCTTCTTCTTGCCAAATTGAAAACGAAAGCAAACAAAAAAGGGAGAAAGGAGCAGAGAGATGCAGAACGGAATGGAGTTTTTGGGTAGAGAGAGAGAGAGTGTCGCTTCTCTAAAATACTGACTGATCCACCACTGCATTTTCAGTGACAAGAAGGAGGAACCGCTCTACGCGTGAGAGGTGGCCTCACGGTACCATTTGTGAGTTACCTCAAACCCAGAGGTAGGGGTTTCTCCCTACTTGAGTTTTATTCCCATTTTAAGTGTTTTTCGATGTTTCGGTTAGTTTGAGGCCTTGAACGGCCGTTTGATCGGTCCCAAAACTTGGGACCGAATTTATTGAATTTATTGAAACCCAAAATCTGTAGTCGTGACGTGAGGGGCTGTTTGGGTGCCATGTTTGATGATTTATTGAATAAATTGTGTATTGATATGAAAAAGGAATGAAAGTCATTGATCGTCCCAAAACTTGGGACCGAATTGATACAAGATTTTGGAGCTAAGGTGCCGTAGGTCGTTTAGGGCCGGTTGGGCTGGGTGACTCATGAAATTGTGAAATAAATCATGCTTGATTGGAAACGAGGCTTCAGAATGGCCGTGAAAACCTAGTTCACTAAGTGAACCGATTTAGATTTTCGAATAGCAAATGAGGCTCAGCCAATTCCCTAAATAGTGTTCTCAAAAATAGGTTTTTGTGAAAATATGTGTTTGGTCGAGTGATTTAAATTAAATTGCTCGTGGCTTGATCATTACTCAAGTGAGCTAATTTTGGATGCTTGAAATGATAATTGGCATGACACATTTTCAGTGATTGGATATTATGTGAATAGTGCATGTTTATATATTTGCATGTGAATTAGACTGTATTGAGATTGGCATACATGCATTCCATATGCACCGGAACACCCCAGATATGCCAGGAGGAGTGCATGAGAGATGAGTTTAGAGAAAACTGCTCTGAGGGTCAGCTCTAAAAAAAACATTAAACATCTAGGAGGGTAGTCCAAATTTAAAATATCAATCGCCTGAGAGGCCCAATTGATATTCACTCCAGGTAGTCCATAAACAAATAATATATCAACGTCTGAGCGGCCCACTTTTGATATATTTACACACTCCGAGGGTTGTCCACAAACAACAATTAAAATACGACCTCTGTCATGGCAAAGGCTTAGGCGAGCGTGAGAGCCTGAGGACTCTGATCCAGTTTGTCATGCGTAGACATTCAAGTAGGATCATGCATTTGCTTGAATGTGTGTGTTTAAATTGAAAATTCTGCACCGCACTTAGGTGGTGAGTAGCCCACTTAGTGGCGATTCTCCCATCGAGCTTTTTAGCTCACCTCCGTCGTGGGACCCCTTACGCTTACGTGGAGCGTGTGGCGGTAGGAGACCGCCTCGCTCCCAGAGGCCAGAAGCTAGAAGAAAGCCGGTGTGGCTTTGATGATTTTTCCAATAGCGTATTAGAATTCTCTAATTTTGATATATGTTGTATAAGAGTGATTTACTAACTCTTAGAACTATTGGATATAGTTGGATTCATAGATGGTATATTGTGATGAGTATTGTTTATGGGCCCAAGTGGCCGTTTTACTCATGTTTGGATTATATTGCACTATTTGGGACAAGATATGCAGGTTTTGTATTTTGGTAGAGCTCCCCGTACAAAGGAGACTCTGCTCGATTTTCTAAAGTGATGGCTTCTGCACCCGACCTCCACTTAGATCCCGCGTCGACGGTATCAACTGGGACCCTGCTGGGGGTGCTCACAGCTGCATCGAGCTTAGGCATACTACACCTAGGGAGCTCTGGGTATCCATCAACACTGGGTGGTTTCGATGGTTACAGGTGTGGAAACCCAGAGATTGAGGATTTGGGCCAGCCATAGTCAGATGAGAGCACCACTTACTAGGTGTGGTTCGATGTTCTGGCTTAGGTATGAGATTACCTAGAAAATCAATGGACAAAATCTGCACACTACATGCACGTGTTTGGTGTGTTTTGTGTGTATCCGATGAATTGAAGCCAAAGAAAATATTCATAACTTTGAACTGATGTGTGATCATGTACTGTATGGTTTGTGTGCTGCTGGTTAGCAATCTAGGGACAAACCATGATGTGTTTGAAGTTTTTGTAAAAGCCATGTGTAAAAGCCGAACAAAAAGGCAGGAAATAAAATAATTTTATCAATTTATTTGGTTATTGATAATGAAATCAAATTTTTAATAAATTTGAGGTTGAACACTCAGGATTAGTGTTGTATAATGAGGTTTTGAGGAAATTTCGGACCTTTCCGTAATTAAATGAAAAAGTAATGGGCAGAAAAAAAAAAATATGTATACATGTATTTTTTTGTGTTTACTAGCACGAAACAAAATAAATAAATGGGGTGTGTATTTTGTGTCTTCCAGAATTGGGATAAATGAAAAAAAAATGGAGGAGAAAATAATTTTCTATGATTTACAAGTAGTAAAATCGAGGAACAAGTAAAATAAATTTATAAATTTATTCGAAAGTGTCCAAGAAATGAAAAAAAAAAAAATTTGATGAGAATAAAATATTTTTCTCTCAAAGTTTTACAAGGTAAAGTCATAAAAAATGAGTTGAAAAATAAATTCTTAAGTAAATTTATCGATGTATCGAGAAAAATATATACCTTGCGGTTCCTGGAAATAACCCGGAAAAAATTATAATGACAAAAAAAAAAAAAAAAATTTGCCGCAGACCTATTGTATTGCAAAAATTTTGTATTGCAAGCCTTGCAATTGTATTGCAAAGAGAGAGGGCTAGAAAATTGTAGTGAAATTGTATTGCAAGAAAGGCAATGTATTGTGACACTTAGAGGGTGAGGTCATGGAGACATCAGATTGCAATACACAAAATTGTATTGTAGAGAAGAAGGTTTGAGTAGTTTGAATTGTGGGCCAGAAAGAATAACAGTAAGTTGCAATACAAAAATTGTATTGCGTCGGGAAGGCTATATTGTATTGCAGAAGGATTGTATTGCAATACTTAGATCAGACAGACTTGAAGGGCTAGAAAGGAAATTGTATTGCACAATATACAATAGTGTATTGCAAGGGAAGGAAATTGGAAAATTGTATTGCAATGTAGCAAAGGCAAAGAGGTAAATTGTGTTGCAATACAATTTTTTGTATTAGACCAACAAGAACCGTGAACAAGATAATTTGAATAGTAAATATGAATGCAGAACGTTGACCTAATAAACTGTGAATAGTAAAATTAGAATTTTTTTTTTTTTTTGAAAAATAACATCAAATAAAATAAGACAAAATTTTTGTAGTAAGAAATTTTCAAAAATAAAATTTTGTTGATAAAAATGTTTTAAATGTATAATTAATTGCCTTGCATTACTTCTTGTAAATGCAAGGACAATGTGTATACACCATTTATGTATGAATAGTGTCTCTGGTCGTTTATGCCTTTAGAGATATCAGATTGTATTTAACTACCATTGAAATTGTGATTGCGCCGACAAGTTGCAAAGAGGAAATTATATGCATGGTGTAATGCGATAGAAAAGGGTGAATGCTAAGGTTATGAACTCATAATCTTAGGATTTGATAATGAAATGAACAAGAAAACTTAGAATTTTAATAAAATAAAATTTTAACCGAGTGGTTGGAATTTAGTGCCACTTAGGAAATGAACTGCCGGGCTTCATGGTTGTTAAGTCTATTAGTAATTGCAATGTGTACTGCTAGTTAGACCGAAATGAAAATTAAATGATTCTTAAGCTGCCATTGAAAATACGTAGATGGCTAGTCGCGTAATTTCCAGGACGAGTATGCCCATGTAGTACCGGGTCGCACCACCGCATTTGATAGCGCCTTTGCTGGCAAGGTCAGAGGGTGTTACAAACGAATGCCATCACAGTTGGTATAGCAGGTAAACAGGAAGATCCTAGTAACCTCTAGAGGTTTAGGACGCATCATCCTCCGACATTCACAGGGGGAGGAGATCCGATGGTGACAAACCATTGGCTCATACAGATTAAGAAGGTGTTAGAGGCCACGGAGATTACCGACACGACCTCAGATTAATTAGCCATGCTCTAGCTAGAGAACTGAGGGCCCAAGTATGGTAGAAATGGGCAAAGTAATCTCGAGACCTTAGAGGAAAGTCGTTGTACGTGAGTTCTCCCAGGATTAGGGCGAGAAATGTAAGGATGATACGCCGAGGTTGCGAAGCTAGAGATCTCTGGACTCTACTCACGCTGGACCTCGAGGATCATGACATGTCAAAGTTCATGTCATCCTAGAGATGGATCGTCGATACCATGTGGATCGTTATCGATTGTGAGCGTAGGAGGGTTGTTGTCTATACGTAGGACGGTACTCGTATGGTATTTCAGGGGGACAAGCATGCCATTTTGCCCCAGATAGGATACGAGTCCGTGTGTCAGGATGTAAAGAAGGGTTGGCTAGCGAGCCTCACTTAGAGGACGAGGAGAGACCACTTAGATCTACCCCCGAAAGTAGTATGCGAGTATGTGGATTGTTTTTCCGTATTATTACCCACGACCCGCTCTGCCAGAGGGCAAGAGACTTTATTGAGTTACACTGTACTCTACCCATCTCATGACTCTATGACAGATGGCACCACTTGGATGCGTGAACCGTAGTCCAGCCATAGGAGTTACTAGGACAAGGGGTTCATTAGACCGAGCACTTCACCATGGGGCATCTCTGCCTTCGCTTACAAAAACATGAAGACCCTTCGACTGTGCATTGACTATAAGCAGTTGAACAGGGTTACGATCAAGAATCGGTACCCATTTCCGAGGATTGACGATTTGTTTGACTAGCTTGAGAGACGCGAGTCTACTCTAAGATAGACCGTCAAAGACCGGTTACCATCACCGAGGGTTAGTGGGAATGCCAGATATCCCAAGACAAATGGCTAGGACGCTGCTATGGGCACTTGGAGGTTACTGATGTTCTTCTGATTAACTTAATGCACCAATGGGCATTCATGGATCTCATGATAGGATATTCCCAACCCTATTTCTAGGATCAGCTTTGTCGTGGGGTCTTCGCGGGATTTGATCTACTCCCACGAGTGGGAGCATGAGTATCATTTGAGGATTGTGTTGGCGCACTGCCAGAGACCATCACCACACAAAGTTCGCAAGTGAGAGTTTTAGCTTAACGAGGGGAGATTGGGACACGTGGAAGTCGCACTAAGAGTGTCACGACCTAGAGAAGGCTGGAAAGTAAATGATGAATTGGGAGAGACTTGAATGTCAATCTTCGAGATGCACGGTTTCTCGGGATCGGGCCGATATTACGTGAGATTCGAGAACGGGCTAAAGTTGTCCATTCAAGGTGATTATAGGATTTCACCTATGGGACATGGACTCCATGGTTGTGTGGCCCCACCATAGAGAGAGAAAACTAGGATACATGGAACACTTCCTGGATACCTGGTGTTAGTAACAAGAGAGACATTTTCCTCTATTTCTCGGGAAGGAGGCAAGACTTCGCTTCACACTAGTTTCCCAGGATCAGTGTCAGGATTGAGCAGCGAGTGACTCGATTGCCCCAGAGACGTGGATCCTAAGACCCTTGGGATACCAAAACACCCAAGTAATGTAGACAGAGAGTATACGCAATTCATTCCTCCACACCTTAGCGAGGGTTAGAGGAACCAGTTTCAGTTTTGGGGTGCTATACAAGCACTCCCAGCAGCACAAATAGGCCAGAGGGGCCAGAGTGTGGGTCGAAGTCAGGGACATATCAGAGTTGCGCAGCGGAAGCGTGGTGGACCTTAGGTGGTAGACCCATTATTGCTGATTCGTCGCTTGACATGGATGAGATGACAAATTTATCGGTCGTCAGTATCGGCACCCAATGCGTTGTCATACCCGACACGACATCGATTTCAAGCTTAGAGGCGCCCTGAGCTCGATATAGATGCCCTTCCCTAGGGTGTAGGGTGAGAGTTGACCCGAGCAGGGCGGATTATGAGGAGAGATCTCGAGATTCGTCATGGTGGACCCAGGAGTGGGTGTCACAAGATGGCATTATCAAGGTTTCGTGTGCACCTGCAACATCACCGGGCCAAGCTCCAAAGGGTGCACCCAGATTTGGCCATTCACCACTCTTGGTGAGTGAGGGTTGAGTTTGTCTTTGAGACTAAGTCCAATGAAGACTCATAGTTCGAATCAGGAAATCAAAAGTAATTAGAGTGTGTTGGGCAAAGCAAGAAGGGGGGGCCGTTAATCCCCTAAGTTGAGAAGCCTGGAGTTATGGGTGTAAGAGACCCGCGGAGATATCTGAAATTTCTGTGTGAACGAGAGAGGCTCGAAGTGTAAGCCGAAGAGTTATGTTACCCGAGATGAAAACACATGAACATGGTTATCACGTAGACTTAGAGTTGAGTGATGTGAGCCTGGGGTGACTCGGAGGTTTGATACACCCTCGAGATCGTGATTGCGTTGTCGACAAAGAAGGGCTCTGCAAATGGATGTCGCTCATGACATGGGACTAAGTTGATACCCATTGATTGTCGCTGATTGTGACCTTGGAGAGGTTAGTGTTGTATAGGGTTACGTGTTGTGAGGAATATATACATGTGTTAGAGGACACGCTGTGAGCATGTGTCCTGGGTCATAAGGGTAGAAGAGCAATTGCCCGTAGTGGAATTCGCCTACAACAATAGTTATCAGGCGAGTATACGAATGGTACCGTATGAGGGAATCAGATGGGAGGCCATGCAGTGTCACATAGGTTGGACCGAGGTGGAAGAGAGTCCCATCACTCGGGTCCCGGACTGACAGAGACACCTTAGAGAAGGTGAGCTTTTGGATATTTAATAACGTTTCCTTCTCACGGCCGCCGATGCAAGAGTTATGAGGATGCACGAGACGTCGAATCTCTAGAGCTCGAGGTCGTGATCACGCTTTCTCAAGGTGATGCCTAAGAGAAGAGTGGTCGTTCCTAAGTAGCGGAAGCTATCGACGAGGGTTATTGGACCTTCGAGATACTCGAGAGGATAGGCACCGTCGCACTAAGAAGGCACGCCCCCGAAGATGTCGTGTCCACGAGGTGTTTCACGCCCATGCTCCTGGAATATACCCGCATCCACCATGTGGTGGATTGGGGACAGACAGGCTGACACGATGAGACCTTCGAGGGAGGGACCAAAGCAGGGCATTGTTGATAGTCAGGACGTTTTGGCGACGCGAAGACCGCGAGCTAGTAAGGGTACTATGGAGCACTGGGAGTAGGAGGAAGTCTACGTGGGAGCGCGAGGACACGATGCGGACCACCTATCCCTTCTTGTTTAGGGATGAAGGTACGTAGTTTAGTCGTTTAAAATTTAAATGACTGTTTACATGCATGGTAAAGTGCACGTTGCATATGCATGTGAGTGATTGTAATTGTCTTGAATTTCGGGACGAAATTCCTTTTAAGGAGGGGAGAATGTAAGACCCGGGAAATTCCAAATTTTGGAAAAAGGGTAAAATCGTAATTTCGTTATAAATTGTTATTTCAGCTAAAAAAATCCGTAATTTATTCTCTAGATCTCGGATAACGAAACGGATTCCAATCGTTGGAATCGCCTCTGCAAAATCTGAAGCTAGCACGTAAAATTGCAATATTCGGTGACAATGAGTTGGCACGCTTTTACGAGGCATCGCGCTTCAAAGCCGTGAATGATTTCGATGCGACGAAAGTCACATATAACAAGTACTCATGTGCCATAAGTGGCATGAGTAGAGAAATAATGAAAATGGACGGCCAAGATAGAGCCGAATATCAAAACTAGTGAAAGAAGGGAATTAATAAATAAAATGGATTAAATGAACTAAAGACAAAAGAGCTACAGGGCTCTTCTTCTACAAATTGAAAATGAGCAAAAACAAAAAAGGGAGAAAGGCGTGAGATGCGTAACGGAAATGGAGCTGGGGTAGAGAGAGAGTGTCAAGCTTCTCTAAAATACTACGATCCGACCATCTAGCCTTCAGACAAGAAGGAGAACTCGCCACACGAGAGGGCTTCATGGGTACCAGATTTAGGGAGTTTACTCAAACTTCGAGAGGTAGGGGTTTCTCCCTACTTGAGTTTTATTCCCATTTTAAGTGTTTTTCGATGTTTCGGTTAGTTTGAGGCCTTGAACTGCCATTTGGATCTACCCCAAAACTCGACCGAATTTATTGAATTTATTGAAACCCAAAATATGTAATCGTGACGTGAGGGGCTGTTTGGGTGCCATGTTTGATGATTTATTGAATAAATTGTGTATTGATATGAAAAAGGGGCTGAATGGGTTGATCTATCCCAAAACATGGGACCGACCGATACAATATTTTTGGAGCTGGCAGCAAACCAGAGTCGCTTAGGCCGTTTTGGTCAGGTAATCATGAAATTGTGAAATAAATCATGCTTGATTGGAATGAGGCCGGTAATGGCCGTGAAAACCGGGTTCACTAAGTGAACCGATGTTTTGTGATTTTTCGGGAATAGTAAACGAGGGTTTCACTATTCCCGAAATAGTGTTCTCAAATATATTTCAGAAAATATGTGTTCGTCGAGTGATTTAAATTAAATCGCTGTTTGATCATTAGCCCAAGTGAGCTAATTTTGATGTTTGAAATGATAATTACATGACATGATTGTGTGATTGGATATTATGTGAATATGTGCATGTTTATATATTTGCATGTGAATTAGACTGTATTAGAATTGGCATACATGCATTCCATATGCACTGGAACACCCTAGGATATTAGGAGTGAGTGCATGAGATGAGTCTAGAGAAAACGGTTCAGAGGGTTATCTAAAAACATTAATTATCGGAGGGTAGTCCACAAACAAATAATATATCAATCAAGCCTGAAATACTAATTGATATATTTACACACGGAGGGTTGTCCACAAACAATTAAAATAATACCCTCATACAAGGCTTAGGCGAGTGCTTTACAGAGCTCTGAGGACCCTGATCTCGAAGTTACTGCAGACATTCAAGTAGGATCATGCATTTGCTTGAATGTGTGTTTAAACTGAACATCAGACCGTACTTTAGGTGGGTGAGTAGCCCACTTGCATGCATTCTAACGTATTTTGCCGCCACTCCCCCGTCGTGGGACCCCTTTACTGTGCAATGTGTGGAGCATGCGAGGAGACGCCGGCTTAGCGAGATCGAGTTTGTGAAGAAAGCCGAGTGTGGCTTTGATGATTTTTCCACATGTAATAGAATTCTCTAATTTTGATATATGTTGTATAAGAGTAAATTTACTAACTTTGTGAACTATTGATATAGTTGAATTCATAGATGGTATATTGTGATGAGTATTGTTTATGGGCCCAAGTGGCCGTTTTACTCATGCTTGGATTATATTGCACTGTTTGGGACAGGATATGCAGGTTTTGTATTTGGGTAGAGCTCCCCGTACAAAGGAGACTCTGCCCGATTTTCTAGCGGCGGTCTCGTAACCCGACCTCCACTCTCAGATTCCGCGGTTGACGGTAGTCACCGCACCCTGCTTTGGGTGCACAAGTCCAAATTATCTAAGAGAAATTAAACCATAAAAAAAAAAGTAAAGCATAAAAATGCCCAAAGAGAAATTCCAGAGATTAATACTTAAACAAAAAGAAAAAAACCTCTTCCCTTCAATCTTTCTTTTACTACGCCTCATCAATGACCACAAATTCCAAATGCATATTATATCAACCATCATCCTAAAAACTCCCTAAAATCACATCTTTAATAAAGTTATTCTAAAAAATAGAGTTACATAGTATAATTGCATCGAATATTTTTGCAGGACATCGAACCATCTAAATTTGAAGGACAATATAAAGAAGGATGGTGTTAAGCACAAACCCTTTACTCTTACCTTGCATAGTTATTGTGACGCCCCAAATCCTGGGGGTCCGTTGACTACCCGTCAACCCGTGCGGTAACGCCGTGAATGCTGTGTGACCCGACATCTCTCACGAAAATCGCAGTCTCTTTGTACTGGAGCTCTACCCTTTAGTACATAACACATGTCCCAATACATCCAATCCACCACATAGTCCAAATGAGAGTAAATAATGGCCACTGGCCCCTCGCCAGATTGTGAAGACCCGGTGAAATTCCAATTTTTGGAAAAAGGGCAAACTGTAATTTCGGGTCAAAATTAGAATTTATCTTCAGATCTCTGATGATCGAACATATTTCACCGTTGGAATCGCCTCTCGCCGAACTCCGCCAGCACATCGAATTTCATGGAATCTCAAGACGCTTCAATTTACACGCTTTTCGAAAGTATCGCGTCGCGTCAAAACACTTTCGATGCGTACGAAAGTCATATAGCACGACTGGCGTGACATAAGTGGCATGAGTAGAGAAAGTATGAAACGGGATCTGGCCAGAGATAGTGCCGAATGTCAAATCGGGAAAAGAAATGACATGAAGGTCATTTTGAATTCTGGGTTAGATAAAACAAAATAGAGAATAGTATTCTTCTCCAATTAAAGGCAAAGTGAAGTAGAAAACAGATGGGAGAAGCAGAAAATGGAGTTTTTGGGTTTCTAGAGAGAGAATAAGCAACTTCTCTCTAGATTTCTAGCAAATCCGACCGTCGGAATTCGTCGGAGCAAGAAGGAAAGCTACTCTACACATCGAGGCCTACGCGTGGACTCCGATTTTGGGAGTTTTCGACAAACTCTGTGAGGTAGGGGATTTTTCCTACTTGGGTTTTACACCCCTGCTTAAGTGCTATATGATGTTTCTAAGATACGAGGCCTCAATCTGCTTGATCGGTCCCAAAACATGAGACCGAATTGTTTGAATTTATGGAACCCAAATTTGGTGTCCGTGGCTGTCACGGGCTGTTGGGTGGTTAATTGGTATAATTTATGCCATAAATCATGTTGTGGGTTGTATGAGGCCGGGAATGGCCGTGAAATTCGGGTTCACAAAGTGAACCTGACGACAGATTTTCCCCGTGAATAGTAACCGATGGTTTCACTATTCCTGAGAATAGTGTTCACAATAATTTTTGTGAAATAATGTGTTTGGTTGAGTAATTCAAATCGAACTGCTCGTGTTTGATCATTAGCCTAATGGAGCTAATTTTGATGTAATCGATGGTGAAATTACATGACATGTTTGTGTGATTTAAATTATGTGAATATATGCATGATTATATATTTGCATGTGATATAGAATTGAAATAGAATTGGCATCATGCATTCCATATGCACTGGGGCACCCTAGGACGATAAGAGTGAGTGCATGAGGTAATTCTTGATAGAATGGTTCGGAGGGTTGTCTAAAAATTATGAATATCGGAGGGTAGTCCAAATAAAATATCAATCGTCTGAGCTCCACCCACCTGGATATACACATTGAGTGGTAGTCCCACATAATATCAATCGGGCTCTGAGTCGCCCAATTGATATATACAAGATCGGAGGGTTGTCCACAAACAAATAAAACTAAGTGGTTCTACACGGGCTTGTGCAAGTGTGAGGAAGCTCTGGGGAGGATCAGTGGATATGAGATGATCAGTTAGAAATTCAAGTAGGATCATGCATTTGCTTGAATGTGTGTTTATTTTAGAGCATTGTATATGCACTTAGGTGGAGAGTAGCCCACTTAGGGTGATTCCACTACTGAGCATTAGCTCAACCTGTCGAGGGATACTATTTTACAGTACAGGAGCCGTGCGAGAGATTGTTTCATCATGTATGTCGCTAAGAGTTTTAAATGTGGCTTTGATGGTTTTGCATGTATTAGAATGTTTTTCATTTTAAATATATGGGTTGTATAAGAGTAGATCATTAACTTTTGTGACTATGATATATAGTTGGGATGTTTTATGAGTATTGGTTATGGGCCTAAGTGGCCATTTTACCTATGTTACTCTGATTATATTGATAGATGGAATATATGTCGTGAGTATAAAACGCAAAGGCCCAAGAGGTCATTTTTACTCAGATAGTTGTATAAGAGACTCTGCGTGGTCATTGATGTTGGATTAGACAAAGTTATATACGTGTGATGCATTTGGGCAGAGCCTCGTACAAATGAGACTCGCCGATTGGTGGAGAAATGCCTGAAGCCACCCGACATTCACGAGTGTTTCCGCGGCCGACGGTAGTCAACTAATTCCTCGGATTCGGGGCATCACAAGCCTGTATCGAGCTAGGTATACGAATACCTAGGGAGCTTAGGTTTGGGTATCCATCACCACTTTGGGTGTGGTTTGATGTCTTGGGCTTAGGTATAAGATTACTCCAAAGAGGCACCTGAACAAAACTAGGACACCGCATGAGTTTTCAGACATAAAAGCCAGGTGTATGGTTGTGCATAACATGAATTGTTAGGTGTTATGTGATTGAAATTATATGATTGGTATGCTTGACGAGTAGCATAGGGATGATGTTGAACATTAGGATTTAGTGTGAGAACAAGGTTGAGAAAACTTTGAAAAAAATGCATGTCCTTAAAAAATTTATGGATAGTCATTCCAAATTTTCGACAAGAACGAGTGGATTTTATGGAAAATCGAATATTATACCAGTTTTGCATAAGAGAAAGATTAAAAATTCTCGAACCCTTAAAATGTGTTTTGAAGGTAGGAATTGCAAAGGTTCAAGCCACCGCATGTATGGAGTAACAAGTAGGCTACTGGAAATGAGGTGAAAAAAAAAAATTTCTTAGGTTTCTCCAAAGGAAAACTCGAAGAAATGAATAAAATAAATTTTTATAAATTTATTTGAGTGTTCAAGAAAATGAAAAAAAAAGAAGTACTTTTAAGTGATTTTTCCAAATTCGGCTAGAAATAATTGAAAAAAAAAGAAGAGGATGGGCATTTTGTTCCAATAAAGAGAGGCCAGCAGAGCAGAGGTCGGGTGCTGGGGTGGGCGCATCTACATCTGAAGATGCGCGCTACACAGCCGGGCACACAGAGGGCGCCGCGGCGCGGCCGAGGGGCGCCCGGGTGTTTGCGTAAGCGTGGGGCGCGGGCGCCAGCGCGGCGCAGCGCAGCGCAGGTGCGCGCAGGCTTCGCACGGCGCACGCAAGGCGCTACACGCTGGCATCGCTACGCTGGCTACCTGACGGCCAGCGGTACTGGCGCGGCCAGCATGGCCGGGCTGGTAGGTGCACTGTGCACCGCTCGCTTCGACGCTGACCCTGACCGCGGACTAATTAAATAAAATAAAATCAAATAAAATTAGACAAAATTTTCGAAAAATAAAATTTTCAAAATAAAATTTTTGTTGTGGATAAAATTGATTTACATGTGGATAAAGGGTCTTCAGACAAGCTTATAAATGCAGGGACTTGATATATATACACTAATTTTGTGTATGACTAGTGTCTCTGGGGCCGTGGCTTTATGCCTCTTCGATATATCGTATTGTATTTAACTACCATTTTAATCGTGTAGATGGCTGGGTGGTGAGGACGAGTGGCGCAGGGGCGTCCATCTGGTATCGGGTCGCACCACCAACATTCGACCAAACACGATTTGATCTGCCAGGCCTCGTTGAGGCCGAGGTGTTGCAGCGGCTGCTATCGCACAGGCTAGCATAGCAGGTAGTCAGGGAGGTCTTAGTAACCTCCAAAGGTTTAGAGCACGTCATCCTCCGACATTCTGTGGGGAGGAGGACCCGATGCAGGCGTACTCATTGGTTTATGCAGATCGAGAACGCATCGGGAGGCTACGGAGATCACCTCCCGATACGACCAGATCGTGTTAGCCGCATTCCGCCTGTGAGAGCGAGGCCCAAGTGTGGTGGAGATGGGCGAGGACCTTTAGAGACTTAGAGGCTATGACATGGGAAGAGCTCAGAGCCGCTCATGGGCAAAGTACTTTCCGTGAGACTCGTGGAGGGCATGCCAAGGCTCGGGGAGTTCCTGTGAGTCGGGGCAGCGCCACGATCATGGACTACGTGGCTAGATTCACGTAGTTAGCCCCGATTTGTCGATGATTACGTGGCCACCGACCAAGCAAGGTGAGGAGATCTCGAGAATGGACCGGGTTATCCATTCGCAAGCCGTGATCAGTAGACTTCGCCTACGTGATACGGATTCCATGGTCGGATAAATGTAATTCATAGAGAGAGATGTAGGATGCTCGGAGCACTCCGGGATGCTGTTGTTAGTAGCAAGAGAGTGACAACGGCCTTCCGCTCAGCAGCAGAGGCGCACAACTCTTAGTTCGGCGAGGGTCCCAGAGTCGAGGCCATCCCAGCCGTGGACAATGAGAGCTGCTCTGGCCAAAGGATGATGAGGCTACCATTGTCGGCAGCCTCTGCACACATGAGGAGGGATCGTCCCTGCAGACAGTGATCCTCGTGGTTTTGGGACAAAGACAAATTCCACAAGAATAAGACAAGAGAGGATACGCACGCTCCTCCACAAAGATCTGCATACAAGCCAGGAGCTAGTCTCGGGGCTCGTGGAGCTACACCTGCACTCACATTTCACAGTGCCCGAGAGGCCGTAGTGGCCGGGCAGGTGCCAGAGGACGAGGCCCATAGGCGTGGGACACTGGGGGTCCAGGCGGCCCACGCCTATCACACCGCAGGCCGAGCCGCAAACCACCGCCATACGCGGTAATGCTTGCCATTCCCACAGCAAAGAGTTGTTATTCGATTCGTGCGTTGCATTCATTCATTGCTGCATCAGTTGTGATAGAGCTGGGTCAGAGGTCGAGACCTTAGAGGAGCTATTTTACGTGAGTTCTCCCCAGTGGATTAGTGGCGAGAATATGGATGATATGTCCAGGTCAGCGAGCTTGGAGATCCTGTGGACTCCACCACACAGAGACCGAGATCATGGACATGTCAGAAGTTCGATGTCATCCTGTGAGAGGATCAGTCAATGCCCTTACAAATTCCGCATCGACAGAGCGCAGAGGGTTACCGCCACAGCAGGTATCGACTGGGTGTAGTACTTCAAGGGGGACAAGCATGATATTTCGCCTCCCGATAGTATATGAGTCCGTGTGTCAGGTGATGCTAGCTGGTCATAGCGAGCTCAATCCCGTGAGGACGAGATGAGACCGCATCTGAATTCGAGTAGTGCGAGTATGTGGATGTTTTTCCGTATGAGCTACCCGGATCGGGCCCAATGGAGGTGGTGACTCTCGTGACGAAGCTTACACCCCGGGTACTTCACCCATCTCTATGACTGCAGATGATATACCAGCTGAGTTGAACTGCAGTCCAAGCATGTGAGCTACCGGACAAGGGGGTTCATTGGGGACCGAGCACTTCACCATGGGGCGCTCCGGCTTCGCTTTTTTTGGCAAGAAGAAGGACAAGACCCTTCGACCGCGGCATTGATTATCGACACCGGGAATAAGGTTACACCGCAATCTACCCGCCACCGTAGGATCGATGATTTGTTTCCATCACTGAGAGGAGCGCCAGCTCACCAAAGATAGACCTTCACCGTTACCATCAACCGAGGGTTGGGTGGAGACAGATATCCCTAAGACGCACGCTAAGACGCCGCTGCTATGGGGCACCATGATTTACGTTGATGCCCTTCGATTGGACGAATGCGCCAGCAACATTCATGGATCTCATGGCTAGGATATTCCAACCTATTTAGATCGGGCCGAAGTTCTCGTGATGATGATCTCTACTCCGTTCCACTCCCAATGAAAGTGGGAGCATGAGTATCACTTGAGATCGCTTTATTACTTGTTCAGAGATCTCATCACCAGACACCAAGATCGTAGCGGAAGCTCCGCTTACTGAGGTGAGATTTTAGACACGGGTGTCAAACATCGAGTGTCACGACCCATGCTCAGGCCGTGACGCCTAAAACCCGAGGGGAACCGTCGACTCATCCGTCAACCCGTGACAAGACTGGTGGAATGTCAGCAATCCGACATTTTTTCATTATCGAAATCTAGCAGAGTCTCCCTTTGTACTGGGAGTCCCACCAAATACAATACTTGTATAAACTCACATTTACCTGTCCCAAATAAATTCAATATATAATGAGAGGTCCAATACTACTACTTCGGGGCTGGCAAACAGAAGACTAATATACATACCAATCATGAGTCCAACTATATATCCAATAATTACAAGAGAGGTAATCATCCTCTCTTTATACAAACATGCCATATTAAAAATTTAACATTCTAATACATGTATACACCACAAATCTAAAGCCACAATCCGACTTTTCTTCTAAACTCACCTCAGATCGAGCCTAGCCTCCCCAGACGCTCCCTCGCAGGTGACTGTGAAAAAAGGGGGGTCCCACGACGGGGTGAGCTAATGCTCGCAGGGCACCGCCCCGGGCTACTCACCATCTAAGTGCAAAGGTAATGTTCCAATTTAAACACATTCAAGCAAATGCATGATCCTACTTGAATGTCTACATGACCAACTCAGATCCCGAGTCCTCACCGACTCCATCACACTCGCCTAAGCCTCGTATGAAAGTTATTATTTTGTTTGTTTGTGGACAACCCTCCGATGTGTATATATATATCAATTCAAACCGTCCACATTTGATATATCTATTCGTTTCATATAATCAACTTCTTCCACAACACCACCGGGCCGCCCGACGACGGGATATATTATTTGCTCAGCGGACTACCCTCCCATGAATATCAATTGGGCTATCTCCGACGATTGATATTTTTCATTTGGACTACCCTCCGATAATTAATATTTTTAAACAACCCTCCGAACCATTTTCTCTAGACTCTGCCTCATGCACCAGCTCCTATAGTCCTGGGATGTTCCAGCATACGGAAATGCATGTATGCCATTTCCAATACGCCTAATTATACAAATATGTAAACATTTACATATCGATTATTAAATATCCAATCACACAATCATGTCATGTAATTATTATTTCAAACATAAAAATTAGCTTAATAAGCATCGATCAAACACGAGCAATTTAATTTAAATCACTCGGGCCAAACACATATTTCACAAAAATATATTTCAGGAACACTATTTCGGGAATAGTGAAACCCCTGTTTACTATTCCCGGAAAAATCACAAAACCTCGGTTCACTTAGTGAACCCGGGTTTCACGGCCATTTCCGGCCTCTATCCAATCAATACATGATTAACACCAAAAACACACAATTTCACACCAACATCAGCCGTGGAGCAGCCACGGGCTGCTCCATTTTGTTTCAAAATTTTATATTAATTCGGTCCCAAGGTTTAGACCGATCAAACGGCCCTAAATCGACCTTAATCGACCAAACATTCGAAAAGTACCGAAAATGGGAATAAAACCAAGTAGGGAGAAACCCCTACTCCTCAAGGAGTTTGAGGAAACCCCTAAATCCGATACTCATGCGGCCCTTCCGCGCGCAGCGCCTTTCCTTCGCTCGAAGACCCGCCTACCAGCCGGACGCGCGTATTTCTAAAGAGAAAGTTCCTCTCTCTAAAACTCTCTCAAAACGCAGCCTCACCTGTAAAAGAACTCCCTCCCCACGTTGCTTCCCTTTTGATTAAATGAAGAAGAGCACTGTTCACAATTCCATTTTATTCTCATTTAATCAATTAAATTGATTTATTACCTTCTTTCTCCAGTTTTGACATTCGTCACTATCTCGGCCGTCCATTTCCATCATTTCACTCATACCACTTATGGTACATGAGTACTTGTTATATGTGACTTCTGGCCGCATCGGGTATCGCTTTGTTTTACACCCGAAACGCGATGCCTCAAAAAATGTGCTTCTAATCTCGACTATCTTGAATATTACGAAATTTTACGCGTTAACTAAATTTTCGAGACGATTCCAACGGTGAAACTGCTTCATCATCCCGAGATCTAGAGAATAAATTACGGATTTTTTTTGCCGAAATAACAATTTTTATCGAAATTACGATTGTGCCATTTTTCCAAAATTTGGAATTTCTCGGGTCTTACATTCTCCCATTCTTAAAAGGAATTTCTTCCCGAAATTCTGGACAATTACAATCAATCACATGCGTATGCAACGTGCATTCTACCATGCATGTAAACAGTTATTTAAATCTTAAACGACTAAACCACGTACCTTCATCCCTAAACAAGAAGGGATAGGTGGCCCGCATCGTGTCCTCGCGCTCCCACCTGGACTCCTCCACTCCATAGTGCCTCCATAGTACCCCCTCTCTCACTAGCCTCACTCCGGCCTTGGCGCCGCAAAACCCGATCACGTTTTCAACAATGCACACCGGTCCCTCCCTCGGCTGTCCCATCCGTGGTCAACCCTCAATCAGTCCCCAATCCAATTACATGAGCTAGATCTCGGAGTATATTTTCGAAAGCATGGAGACGGAAACACCCGTGACAATCGGGTCATGTCGCGGCAATGCTAATCTGGCACGCACCGGTGCTCACCCTCTCGAGCATCTCGAAAGGTCCAATAAACCCTACGAGAAGCTTCCCGTCGCTTGCCGAACCTGACCACTTCAGGCATCACCTTCCAAGAAGACGTGAGGGATCCCCAACCTGAACCTAAGGGTCGACGTCGCACATCCACATAGCTCTTCCCGCCACTTCCGAGCAATTGAGAAGACGCGAAACAGACGCGTTTCCCACCTTCTCAAAGGTGTCTCTAACGATCGTGACCCGTGATGGAGCCTTTCCCCACCTCGGTCCAACTTTAATCTGACTCATACGGCCTCCCATAATGCCTCATACCACATCCGTATACTCGCCTCGATAACTATTGTCGAGGCGAATTCCACTATGGGCTAATGCTCCTCCCAAATAATTCTTATGATTCAGACGCATGCTCGTGAGCATGTTCTCTAATTTGCATATAATCCATACAACACGTAACCCTACATAACCCTTTTGCTTCGTGTGTGTATACGCCGACCTTCCTAAGGTCAGTTACAACACGGCCAACTACGTGGACCGGGCCAACCTAGTCCATGTCATGAATGACATCCATATACCGAGCCCTTTGCCTACCAACACCCACGTGCACTCAAGGCATCCAAATCTCGAGTCACTCGACTCCTATCACCTCAACTCTAAGTCTACGTGATAACCTCATTCAGGCTTCATCTCAAGTCACCTCGACCCTATCACTCAACTATGTTTCCCGCATGCGGATACTCGACCGCGGCGTTTTCATTTCGCAACATAATTCTTCTTCTGCTTACACCTCGCTTCCATTACATTCTCACGTAAATTCGGATATCTCCCGGCCCTACACCCTAACCTGTGGATTCTCACCGAGGATTTCATTTGAGCCCCTTGCTTTGCCCCACACACTCTAATTACTGGGTCATTTCCTCGAATCGAACTATGAGTCTTCATTGATGTAGTCCTAAAGACAACCAACCACACACACCAAGAGTGGTGAATGACCGTACTGCACGCAGACACCCGACTCGACGTGATGTTACCGCGTGCACATGAACGTAATAATGCCATACTGTGACACCCAATCCCGGGTCCACCATGAGCGTAATCTCAAAGATCTCTAACTCATAACCCGACTGGTCAGTCAATCTCACCCTACATCCTAGGGAAGAACATATGCCCCTGCTCTCTTAAAGGCCTTAACCTCTAAGCCCAAATCTGTCGCTGGCCGTATGACAACCCGACTAAGGTCCCACTATCACAACCCCGCGAGGTTGTCAACTCATCCATGTCAAGCCCGGGAGCATCACAACCAATATGTCTACTAATCTCTATGGTCCACTACGCTTCGTCAGAACTCCTCGATCTCGTCCCTCGATCACTCCACACTCGTCCCTCCGGGCCTATCCGGTCAGCTGAGGCTTGCGACAACACCCCCTCGAACCGAACCGGTTCCTCCGACCGCACTAGGCGTGGAGGAATGGAACCGTATACTCTCCCCGTTTCACGCCCACTGGGACCGTTTGTCCCAAATTCCCGATCCCTGCTTCGGGGCAATCCCGTCTCACATGCCCAATCCCGGCCCTAGTCCCCAAATCCTCATGTGAGGCGTAAGTCTCGCCTTCCCGAACTAGAAGAAGGATGTCCTCCCTCTCGCTGAGCCAACAACCGCATCCCGAGGCTCGAAAGATCTCGATCTTCTCTCTATGGTCGACTGTCCCAACCATGCAGTCAATGTGTCTCGCAGGCGAAGTCCCACGATCCCGCCTCTCGAATGGACAATCCTCACCATTCTCGAGTCTCTGACACCCACCAATCCCAAGAAACTACGATCTCGAAGATTGACATTCTGGCTCTACCAACTCATCACCGCTCAACCTTCTCTCGGGTCGAATTCATGACTCCGATGTCACACCACACGTGGTCCCAAAACCTCTACACCCCGCAGTTCAAAACTCGCACTTATCAACTTTAGCATACACCGATGGTCTCTCAACAACCTGTAAGATCTATCCTCAAATGATACTCATGCTCCCACTGAAATGGGAGTGGTATCAAATGTCATCCACGGCACTACTTTATAAACCGATCTAGATAGGGTCAGAATATCCTATGCATGAGATCCTACGGAACGGGCCGCTTATTCATCAATCTAAGGGCATCACCGTGAACAAAGTGCCCATAACGCCCTAAACACCGTCTTGTGTGGATATCCGTCTCCCAACCTCAAATTCCGATGGTAACCGCGCGAAGGTCTGGTCTGAGTAGACTCGCCTCTCTCAATCTATCAAATGTAATCGATCATCCTCAGAATCTGCACTGATTCTTGATCGTAATCCTGTTCAACCGCCTCGTAGTCACGCACAATAAGGGTCTGGGCCCTTCTTCTTCGCAGAACAGCAACCTGAGCGCCCATGGTAAAGTGTTTCATTCATGAACCCCTGGCCCAAAGAGAGGCTCCATAGCCGGACTCGAGTTCCCCGAACTCAACCCGGCACATCCCGCGCGAGTCATGTAAATGGGGCGAAGTACCGTGGTGTAAACTCGATGCCGGTCTACAACCTCTCGGAGGTAATCCTAGTAGCTTCATTCGTAAAAACATCCACATACCGTGATACCACTCGAGGTAGATCTAAGTCCGGCTCTCCTCGCTTTCAGTAGGCTCTAGCCAACCCGTTAACTGTCCCTGTCACCTGGACTCGTATAATCGCCCGGGGAAAAATTATCATGTTTGTCCCTTGAAATACCACACGAAAACGCCTCATGCGCGGTGAACCTCCTACGCCACAATCGGAGCAACGAATTCCCCGTAGCCGCCAACCAATCCATCCCCAAAGATGACATCGGAACCTTACATGTTCATGATCCTCAAGTCCACTATAAGTAAAATCCCCCGTGAGATCTCTTAACTCGAAACCTCTAATATCATACCTATTCTCACCCTAATCCCTGTGAGATAATCCTCACAAAACAAAGGCTCTCTAAGGTCTCAGAGGTCCTTGCACACTTCCACCCATACTGGGCCCTCACCTCAGCAATCCAGCCTAATCCAATCCTCGGTCATGTCAAAAGGGTAATCTTCACAGCCTCTAACACCTTCCTCGATCTCAGATAAACCAACGGGTTCATCACCATCGGGCCCCTCCTCCGGGTGAATGCTCCGAGGATGATGCGCCCCTAAACCTCCGAGGTTGGCCAGTGGTCTTCCCATATACTCCAAGCATACTACCGCGATAGCAAATACAGTAATACCTACAAACGCCTTTAGTAAAAGTCCGGACAAACACCGATGGTGCCTTTACCAGCATCTCTCGTGGACACTCCCACGCCCTCAAGTCTCCTCACTAGCCATCCCACCTGAACTCACTGGCAAAGTTAAATACAGTTTAGTATCTCTAAGGCATAAACACCGCCCCGAGACACTATTCATACACATAACACGTAGAAGTACCTACTGTCCTCAGACGGCTGTAATGCAAAAAACAATCAATTATAAAAAGGCGTTGATGACTGGAGAGTCGTTTCTGTCCCTTCTAGATACGTAGTTTCTTGAATCATCGGGGCATTACAGAGATTCATTGAGATCTTCTCTCCGTGATAGCAAAAGACTTATGCACTAGGTTGACCCTAAAGAGGTCAAGTTTGAGTGGAGCTGACCGTTGCGTAGGAGGCATTCCAGGAGTCAAGAGGAGACTCACTCGGGCCCCATCTCGACACCCCTGATAGGATAGGGGTACACAAGAGGTCGGGACAGCCCTCGAGCTGATTGGGATGTGTTTGATGCAATTGAGTAGTAGCTTATGGTTCTCGCGCCTGAAGAATCATGAGCATAATTACCCCACACAAGACATGGAGTTGGCGGTCGTAGTCTTCACAAGATTCGCACCACTACTTATACGACAGGAGTTCGAGGTGTACTCGCATCCATAAAGTTTGAAGTGTATTCTTCATCACGGGATCCAACATGAGGCAACGCATGGATGGAGTTCCTAGAGGATTATGACTTCACTTTGCATTACCATCTCCGTAAGGCAAATGGGTAGCTGATGCACTCACTGGAAGTCACGAGCAGCGCCGGCTAGTATAGCTTCCCAGAGTGGCGGATGCTCGAGACTATGGGATGCCGCCGCTACGCACGAAAGCATACCCATGGTACCTTGGGAGCCAGCGTGGCTACTAACTGCCTCGTGAGCAAAGTGATTGAGTCCAGCGCGCGGACGCGTAGATGTCCATCAAGGACCTGGGCATGCATAAGCACGGGTGACTTTGTACCGACTGCTCACGCATATGGTGGTCTTCGATATAGGGGTTTTCGGTAGCGGTTCCCTTAGCTGACCGCATTTAAGAGAGTGAGATTCTCGTGGAGTTTCACTTCTTTCACTTGTCGTGCACCCAGTGGCACGAAGATGTACCAGATCTCGCCGCGTATTATCGAGTGGGATGAAGAGACACGTAGGGGACTTGTTCGACGATGTCTCACGGTCGCCAGGTTAAGGCTACACCTGTAATACTGCCAGGCTACTCACCATCGGAGGTGGTCAGTGGAAGTGGGAGCACTTACGCGCACGGATCCTATGACCCACTCTGCCACTTGACGCAACAGGCATGACACTAGCATGGGCGATAGTGGACTGCCTCACGGCCTAAGACATTTTCTAGTCAGGCGGATGACCCTTCGCATCGAGATTCCGCCTGGGTTGTACATTCGAGAGATAGCCCGGCTACATGGAGTACTAGTATCCATAGTGTGTGCCCGATAGGGACCCGAGGTTATTTGCCGCACTGGGAAGAGTTTCCAAAAGGCTATGGGCACACTACCGACGACGAAGACAACGTTCCACCTCAAACAGACGCCAATACTGGTATGACTATGGCAAAGATAGGAGGACATGCTAATGAAAGATGCACCCCGGATCATAAGGGTAGCCGGGAGGAGATTAGTCTTAGTGGAATTCGCCTACAACAACAATTATCGCGAGTATACGATGGCACCGTATGAGGCAATCGCACTGAGGCCATGTGTGTCACCATTATGTTGGACCGAGGTGGGAGAGAGCTCCATTACTGGTCATGATTTGATTAGAGACACCTCCGAGAAGGTTAGCTTAATACGATAGTGTCTTCTCTCACGGCTCAGATCCGGCAGAAGAGTTATGTAGATGTGCCACGCCGACCCTCTCAGAGCCCGAGGTCAGGGATCACGTCTTCGAAGGTGATGCCTAAGAGAGATCTGGTCGTCTCTGCCGCCAGAAGCCATCGCCTGTGCCCATTGGACCTTCGAGATACTCGAGAGGATAGGCATCGTAGCGCACGGCAGGGCGCCACCGCCCCAGCATGTTAGTCCACGATACTTTACGCCTCCATGCTCCTAAGTATACCCGCATCCGTACCATGTGCTGATCGGGGGGACATCAGTCGACACCGATGCATTCCTCGAGGAGGGACCTATGTATTTTGATAGCCGTGATCAAGTTTTGCGACGCAAGACCGCGGAGGCTAGCGAGGGTTCTATGGCGCACTCCATGGAGTGAGGAAATCAACGTGGGAGCGTGAGGACACGAGCGCCGGGGCCACTTATCCCCTCGCTTAGGGATGAAGGTACGTGGTTTAGTCGCTTTAAGATTAGAAATGACTGCTTACATGCATGGTAGAGTGCAATGCTGCATATGCATGTGAGTGATTGGTGGATTTGCCCGTAATTTCGACGAAATTCCTTTTTAGGAAGAGAGAATGTAAGACCCGAGAAATTCCAATTTATGGAAAAAGGGCAAAATCGTAATTTCGGACAAAAATCCGGAATTTATTATCTTGATCTCGGATGACGAAACGGATTTCACCGTTGGAATCATCTCGTAAAATCTACCTAGCATCGCCTAATTTCGTCGACTCCTGCACAATCGACTTACACGTTTTCAAGGTATCGCGGTTCGGGTGCCGTAAAACGATTTTCGATGCGACGAAAGTCACATATAACACATACTCATGTGCCATAAGTGGCATGAGTAGAGAAAGTATGAAAATGGATCTAATGAGATAGTAATTTTAATGTCAAAAACTGGAAAGGAAGGACATAGCTATCATTTTTGAATTCTTGCTAGATAAAACAAAATGTAGAATAGTGTTCTTCCAATTAAAGGCAAAGGAAGAGAAACTAGATTTGGGGAGCTAAAATGGAGTTTTGGGTTTCTAGAGAGAGAATGTTGAAACTTCTCTCTAGATTTCTAAAGAACCGTAATCAAGAATTCGGTTTCAGCAAGAAGGAAAAGCCGGCTTCTATACCACGAGGCCTACGCGCAGACTACTTCTTGGGAGTTTTCACACACTCCCCGAGGTAGGGATTTTTCCTACTTCTGGGTTTTACACTTTGTTTAAGTGCTATATGATGTTTCGTCTGTATGAGGTCTGAACGTCGGTTGACGTCCCAAAAAACATGGTACCGAATTGTTTAATTTATAGAACCTTAAATTTGGTGTCCGTATCGCCACGGGCTGTCAGGTTAATTGGTATAATTTATGCCATAAATCATGTTGTGGGTTGTATGAGGCCTGGAATGGCCATGAAATTCTGGGTTCACAAAGTGAACCGACGTGACAGGATTTTCCCAGAATAGTATCGAGGGTTTCACTATTCCCTAGAATAGTGTTCACAAATAAATTTTTGTGAAATATGTGTTTGGTCGAGTAATTCAAATCGACTACTGTGTTTGATCATTAGCCCACGTGAGCTAATTGATGGTGAAAATTACGTGACATGTTTGTGTGATTTAAATTATGTGAATATATGGCCGATTATATATTTGCATGTGTTATAGAATTGAAATGGAATTAAGTATCATGCATTCCATATGCACTGGGCAACTTTAGACGAGATGTGAGTGATGGCTGAGGTAATTCGGTGAGAAAGGTTCGAGGGTCATTTTAAAAATGATGAATACCTGGGAGGGTGTCCAAATAAAAATATCAATCGTCTGAGTCTACCAAATTGATACACATCTGAGGGTAGTCCACACATAATATCACCCATCGGAGTCTACCTTCAATTGATATACATCGGAGGGTTATCCACAAACAAATAAAACTAAGGGTTCCCTCTTTACACGCGGGTTTAGGCAAGTGTGAGGAGCCGTGCGACCCTGGATATGATGACCAGCTAGGACATTCAAGGATCATGACTTGCTTGAATGTGTTATTTTGCTATCGTGATATGCACTTAGGTGGAGAGTAGCCCACTTAGGGTGATTCCACTACTAAGCATTAGCTCACCCTCAGAGGGATGTTATTTTACGTGCACAGTGGGAAATAAGTATGGCGAGATCTGCCCATCATAGAGTCGTTTTTAGAAGAAAGTTTTAAATGTGGCTTTGATGGTTTTGCATGTATTAGAATGTTTTTCATTTTAATATATGTATTGTATAAGAGTAGATCATTAACTCTTGTAACTATGATATATAGTTGGGATGTTTTATGAGTATTGGTTATTGGCCTAAGTGGCCGTTTTACTCATGTTACGGATAATATTGGATAGATGGAATATATGCTTATATAAATGGATGGGCCCAAGAGGTCATTTTTAATTGTGATAGTCAGATAAGAAACCCCGCGTGGTCATCGGAGCGTCGACGGGACAGTTATATGGCCAGATGACGGTAGAGCACCGCACAAAGGAGACTCCGCCCGATTCAGAGAAATGCCTGTCACCCGACATTCACGAAGTGTTTCCACTAAGCTGATGGGTAAATAACTGACCCCTGGATTTCGGGGCGTCACTTGCATCATCACTCAACCAATATATCCCAACTATATACAATAGTTTCAAGAGTTAGGAAAATACTCTTATACAAACATATATTAAAATTCTAGAATTCTAATACATGTCATACATCATAATGCCAAAGCCACAACCCGGCTTTCTTCTAAATCAGTCTCTAAGAAGAGTCATCCTCTCGAGTGCCCCTGCATCTGAAAAATGTTCCGATGTGGTGAGCTATCGCCAAGAGTGGAATCACCCTAAATGGGTTACTCTCCACCCAAATGCATATGCAATGCTCCAAGAAAACATACATTCTCGCAACGCGCGATCCTACTCGAATGTCTACCCGATCAACTCATACCCCGTAGTCCCTCACCGACTCTCACACTGCTCAGCCACGTGATGAAAACATTATTTTTTTTTTCAAAACAAAGATATTTGTTTATATTCAGGACAACCATCCGATATAAGTAGTGGACCCGACCCGATGTTCTATTTAAGGACAACCCGATGTATATCAATTGGGCCGACCCGACGACATTTTATTATATGGACTACCCTCCGATAATTATTTTTAGTCAACCCCCTCCAAACCATTCTCTCAAAAAATCACCTCCCTCTACACTCACTCCTATTGTTCTGTGGTGCCTCATATACGCTGGACGCACGGAATTTTCAATTCCAATACAATTCATATAACACACGCGAATATATATAACACGATACACATTTACATAATTTAATCGCCACAAACATGTTATGTAATTTCACAATCCATTACACCAAAAAATTAGCCTCACTGCGGCTTACCTATCCAATACGAGCAATTCGATTTGAATTACCTTCAACTAAACACATTATTTCACAAAAATTATTCGTGAACACTATTCCTAGAATGTTGAAACCCTCCGTTATCGTCATGCTCAATGGCCACATTACATTTTCCACACAATTCAAGCCATTTTTGGCCTCATACCATCAACTCAAGATTTATTTCATAAATTTATGAAATAAACACCCAACAAATTTCCTGGCTAATGGGCCACGATCGGGTGTATTTCGGGGCTCCATAAATTTCACCATTCACCTGCTCACTTTGTGAACCCGACTCTCACTTCGGCCATTTCCACCATGCACATCATAATACGATGAAAAGCATAATTTATGCCATTAACAACCCAAACAGTCCCTCAACATTACGACCGGCATACATTAGGCTCAATAACCAAACAATTCTGGCCCCATGTTTTGGACCGATCAAACTACGCCCGCTGTCTCAATCCAACCGAAACATTATAAAAACACTTAAATAAAGTGTAAACCCAAGTAGGATAAAACCCTACCTCTCGGAGTTTGACGAAACTCCCTAAAATCGAGTCCACGCTGCAGCCTCCCGCTGCAGAAAGCGCCTTCCTTCGCCCATGATGATGTACTGATCGTCAGAATCTAGAGAGAAGTGACACTCTCACTCTTAAAAACGAATTTGCAACCTACTATAAGTCTTTTCCTTTTTTTTTTTCACGTTTTTCTCTTTGGTTTAAAGGTAGGAGATGGTTACTGTTTGTTATTTTGTCATTTTCCCCATTTAATCAAATTCCAAAATGACCATTTTGTCCCTTAGCTTAGATTTTCGACATTTGGCACTATCCCGGCCGTCCATTTCCATCATCTCTCTACTCATGCAACATGCATAACATGTGTCCATGTTATATGTGACTTTTGTCACATCTCAAGTCAATTTCGTGCACTCGAAACTCGATGCCTTGAAAACCGAGTAAATTCCGACCGTCTCGGAATTCGACGTGGTAGCTAGATTTCGCAAGACGATTCCAACGGTGAAATCCGTTTCGCCATCCAAGATCTAGAGAATAAATTTCAGAATTTTTACCGAAATTTCGATTTTACCATTTTTCTAGAAATTGGAATTTCTCGGGTTTTACATTCTCCCCTCCTTAAAAGGAATTTCGTCCCAGAATTCTGGACAATCAAAACACTCACATGCATATGCAAAGTGCACTATACCATGCATGTAAATTCGACTAAACCACGTACCTTCATCCCTAAACAAGAAGGGATAGGTGGCCCGCATCGTGTCCTCGCGCTCCCACGTAGACTCCTTCACTCCATAGTGCCGCCCATAGCACCCTCACTAGCCTTCACGGTCTTGCGCCGCAAACCCGATCACGACTATCCAAAATGCACATACCGTCCCCTCCTCGAAGGTCCCATCGCTGTCAACCCCAACTGGCCCCCAATCCATCATATGAGCCGGATCTCGGGCATACTTCCGGGAGTATCGGACATGAAATACCTCGTGACAAACCTGACATGCTAAGCTTGCAACGCCAACCACGCAGTCAGTTTGGCCTCCTCTCGAGCATCTCAAAAGGTCTTAATAAACCTCGCATGATAGCTTCGCGTCATTAACTGACCACTTTCCCCTAGGCATCACCTTCAAGAAAACGCGTGATCCCCAACCTCAACTCTAAGGGTCGACGCCATACATCTTCATAATTCTTCGCTCTCGAGCCGCGTGGAGAAGACGCCGCCGTGCATCAAGCTCACCTTCTTAGGAGGTGTGCTCCTAATCTAATCAGACCGGTGGATGGAACCCCTCTCCCACCTCGGTCCAACATAACTGAGACTGCAGATGGCCTCCCGCTACAATGCCCCATATGGTGCCATCTGTATACTACCGATAACCGTTGTTGTAGGCGATTCCACTAGGGAAAATGCTCCTCCCAAACTACCCTTATGAAGGACGATGCTCGCAAAGATGTCCCTCTAACACTGTGATAGTTCCTCTCGCATCGAATTATCTGGCGGTGATGGAAAGTTGTACTCATCGTCAACCGTGTCCCCATAGCCTTTTGGAAACTCTTCTAAAAGTGCGCCGTAAACCTTGGGTCCCTATCCGACAATATGGATACTGGTACTCCATGTAGCCGGACTATCTCTCGAATATACAACCGGTAGAATCTCTCCAATGTTAAGGTCATCCGCACAACTAGAAAATGTGACGACTTCGTAAGCCAATCCACTATCACCCATACCCGCCATGCTTCCGCCGTGTCCGTGGCAAGGGTCGGCAAGTCCATCGTGACGTGCTCCCACTTCCACTCCGCCTAACTCCAATGGCCGGGCTACCCCTACCGCTTCGATGCTTAGCCTTTAATTACGACACATGAGACACTTGCCGCACAAGGTCCCCTACGCAGCCCTTCATCCCGTCTAGTAGTGCACCGGCGACCGAAGATCCCGGTACATCTTCGTGCCACCCGATGCACGCCAAATCGAGCAATGAAACTCCCCGAGAATCTCCTCTCAACGGCCGACCGGGAACCACTCACCGTCCTCTATACCGAAGACTACCATCCGTGTGGATGGTCCACCACCGTGACTTATCGTATTCCTGGGCCCCCCGATGGACACCTTTTCATCTCTGGCCCCGCCACCGGGACTCAATCACCTACTCAACAGAGACTCAGCCACTAACCTCCCTTAACGTGCCCCGAGTTTGCTCACTCAGATCGTAGCCTCAACCGTCCCCACGCTCCTCGGAAAGACTGCCACTCTCGAGAGTCTCGCGGCTTCAGCCAACGCTCCTCGTGACTTCGTGACCGAGTGCATCGCCCACCACATCGGCTTTATCAGATGGTAATGCAAAGTGAATTCATAATCCCCTAGGAACTCTATCCATATGCGTCGCCTCATATCGAGATCCCGTCATATGGAAAATATACTTCGACTTTGTGGTCCGAGTACACTCGAACTTCCGCGCCATAGGCAAGTGGGCGCTAGACTCAAGGCGAAGACTACTGGCCGCCAACCTTACGTCGTGTGTGGGGTAATCTTCTCATGATTCTTCAACCGACGGAACCATAAGCCACTACCCTCCCGACGCACAAACACATCCCAACCCGCCCGAGGCATCACAATACACTGCGTGTACCCCTATCCCCGTTCCTCCTGACCAAGATAGGAGCCGGCAAGTCCCTTCTTCAACTCCCGGAATGCCTCCTCACACGGCCATCCTTAATCAAACTTTGACCTCCTTCCGGGTCAACCCTTGTCATAAAATAGCTTATCCGAGAGAAACCCCAATGAATCTCCTGTAATACCTAGCCAATCCCAAGAAACTACGTATCTCGAAGACTGACTTCGGCCTCTCCCAACTCATCACAGCCTCGACCTTTTCTGGGTCCACTGACACGCCTGATGCTGACACCACGTGTCCTAAAAATCTCACCTCAATAAGCCAAAACTCGCGACTTCATCGAATCTCATGTATAACCTGATGGTCTTCAACAACTCATGATCCTCAAGTGATACTCATGCTCCCACTGACGGAGTAGATCAAAATGTCATCCACGAAGACTACGACAACCGATATAGATAGGGTCGAACACCCCATGGCTGAGATCCATGAATGCCGCCGGGCGCATTCGGTCAATCTAAAGGGCATCACCGTAACCTAAAGTGCCTATAACGCGTCCCAAAACGATGTCTTAGGGATATCTCTGCCTCCTAACCCTCACCGATGGTAACCAAGTAAGGTCTATTTCGGGAGTAGACTGCGCCTCCTCTCAACTCGATTAAACAAATCTTCAACCCTCGCAATGGATAATCGATTCTTGATCAGAACCCTCGTTCAAATGTCTCGTAGTCAATACACGTCGAAGGGTCTGTCCTTCTTCTTCGCAAATAGACCTAAGCGCCCATGGGCGGCGCTCTGGCCTAACAGAACCCCTTGCCTAGTAGCCCCTGTAGCTGACCCGAGTTCCCGCAACTCACCAGTGCCATCCCCATGAGTCATAGAGACGCGGCACCGTGGTGTAACTCGACATCGGTTCACACCCCAAAGTGAGGCAATCCCTGCAGAGTCTATCCGGAAACATCCACATACTCTCAAACTACTTGAGGTGTGTCCAAGTCCGGGCCTCACCTCATCCTCTAGGTAAAGTGGCTTGCTAGCCAACCCACCAACCTGGCCCCCGACACCTGACTCAGATAATCGTTCGGGGCAAAATATCATGCTTATCCCCTTGAAATACACCACACGAGTACCGCCCCACGCGGTAGGCTGTAACTCTCCTTACGCTCACACCGATAACGACCCTCGTAAGCTTCGCCAACCAATCCATCCCTGTGGATTTACATCGAACTCTGACATGTCCATGATCCTCAGGTCTACTGTGAGTAGAGTCCCCGAGATCTCCAACTTACAACCTCGACATATCATCCCTATTCTCGCCCTAATCCCTAGGGGAGAACTCACATACAATGGCTCCTCTAAACTCTCAACCCCTAAGCCCAACTCTATCACAACTGATGCAACAATGAATGAATGCGACGCACCAAAATCAAATAACACTCTTGCCTATAGGCGAGATAGCAAAAACGTACCCTGTATAGCTGGCTGATCTACTAACTCAACCAGGGTGTGATGGCGTAGACACGCCCTGGGACCCCTTGATGTCCCCGCCCTCGTGGCCTCGGCCCTCCGCCCTACCCATACTCCGGGCCTCGGGCCCGCCTCGTGAAATGTGAGGTGCCCGTAGCTCCTCCTCGAACCGGGATCGTTCCTTCCGTCTCGTACTATGCTATGGAGGAACGATCGTGATCCTCTCTTGTCCTCGCATCGACCGGATCGACTGGTCCAAACCCCGGATCCCCCCAAGGCTCGTGGGAAATCCTCCTCATGTGTCCAAAGGTCGCAATGATAACACACCATCTCGCCCCGCCCGACCGGTAATCCTCATCCGCCCCCTCGTCCCGATGGCCGCACTCAAACCCTCGTGGAATTAGAAGCTCTCTCGCTCTTTCCTCGAACTGGAAGAGGATCGACTCTCCTTCCTCTTGGCATTAACACCCGCGCATCCCGTGTCTGAAGCATCCTCTATCTCTCTCTCTACGGTCAAGGTCGTCCCAACCATGGAGTCCATCCCCGTAGGTGAAGTCCTATAATCCCGCCCGAATGGACAACTTCAAACCGTTTCAAATCTCCTAACCTTGGCTACAAACTGGCCACGTAATCCATCAAGAAATCTGGCTAGCTCATGGAACCTATCCACATAATCCATCACCTGCCATTACCCCCTCGCTTCAAATTCTAGGAACTCCCCGAGCCTCTCACAGATGCCTCGCTGCAGATCCTGAAAGTACTTACCCATGAATAGCTCCCCGAAACTCGCCCATGTCATGCCTCTAAGTCTCTAGGAGGTCCTTGCCCATCTCCACCATAAATTCCTCCTGCCTTACCCTCGTCGAACACAACGACCCCGACCGTCGCGCCGGTGCAATCCACGGCTCTAACACCTTCTCGATCTGCATAAACCAATGGTCTGCCACCATCGGATCTCCTCCTGATTGACCATTTATGTGAATGGATATGGATCAAAATACCTAAGCAAATTTATAGCATTATTACCCAAGGACTATTATCTAATCCCCAGCAATAGTAATAAAAACTTGTTCGTTGTTCAAAACAACATATACAAATCTATGACATAATCACCAAAGGACTATTAACTAATCCCCAGCAATGCTGCCATACAACTTGTTTGTTGTGTTCCTTATCTTCTACACTAATTTAAAAAGCGTTTTTTTCTTAGAGGAAATCATTTTCTTTCTGGTTTTGATCCATGATTCTGCAAGTGCACAGGTCGAACAAATAGTAAATTGGATTTTTAAGTCCAGATATCGATCCCACAGAGATCTCAAGAATTCTAAATCAATTACCCTGACTACTCAAACTCTATACTATTTGGACTGTGATAAGCAAGTGAAGTATTCCTAGGAGAACTTAATATAATAAAATCTAATAAAAGTGACTTAATAACAAATGAATTTAAATGAATTAAACCTAAATCTAAAATAATAAATTCAGCCGAACAGCTTATCTTTAAAGGGAGCATTGAAAATATCGTTTATCAGGAAACATCAATTCTCGCACTTCACCGAAATTTTGCTTCATGAACTACGTATTTGAGATCTCTGCTCCAAGACCATGGTAGTAAATTTGATTTCTCCCGAAAAGCACTCTTTTCATCACCTAATTTTCACTCAGTTTTTCGGGCACAGAGGATTAAATAACTACTTTTAACTGAACCCTTGCTCGGGTATTTTTGTCAATAATTTCATACCCATTAATGACCGCGAAACCCAAATTCTAAGACATAGGTAGCCATGAGTTTGCACTTTACTCGGTTCCTCATCCTCAAGATTGGAACAGCTCATCCTTCTTGACATTAGATCCTTGCTAACACGGGATCGACTTACCGTTCAAATCGAGGTGAAACCCCCGCTCTCATACCGGATAAATCATTCAACTCAATTTCGCTTCATGTGAGAAGACTTAATATCGACTTACATCCACGTAGCTCATTAGATCACCATTATCGCTCGCATACCCTTGGGAAATTGTTCAATACTTTCGGGAACGCCTCTGTGAGCCACCGTAGGGCCTCCCTGAAATCGGGAGCATGAAAAACCCACTTTACGGTATACCCATAATCGACATTGGGATCAATTACGTAACAAAAAACAACCCGAAGAAACGATTCCAAGCATCAAGTTCAATGAAGCTTATGATAAATTTCTCGCAGTAAAAGAT
Organism: Tetrastigma voinierianum; assembly: GCA_016808115.1. NCBI lineage: Eukaryota > Viridiplantae > Streptophyta > Magnoliopsida > Vitales > Vitaceae > Tetrastigma > Tetrastigma voinierianum. The sequence continues at coordinate 70,780 of JAEQBH010009590.1, read as the reverse complement.
AAATTCTAACAATAGAGCATAATCAACTTAAGTCAAGGTCCCTAAATCACCGACCACCTCACACAATGGTTACGATCAAGAAACCATCGTAAAACGGAAACCGGAAGTCCTAATTCCAAATATCCCAGTCTCAAACAATCTAGATAGTAATTTGAAGAAATTAGATTTTTGCATTCAACCCTCAACTTTAAACCAACATCCGCATCCGAAATTCAAAAGAAATAACAATCTACCCGAAAAATATTAAAACTAAAATAAATCGAAAGAAAAGAAAAGAAAAGAAAAAGAAAACTAAAATACAAGAGCCTTCAACTACCCAGATTTCTCTTTTTGAGTCGCCGTGAGCTGCTTTCTTCCGCAGTGCTGGCGCATTTACAGGGTTAAGTCATTCTAATTTCGATGCATCTCATTTGACTTCAGTTAATCGCCCATTGGTTGTTGATCGCCGACATCGATTCTTTGTCGCGACCTCAGTTGTCTTAGCTACGTCGCAGAAGTTTACTTGGTCGCGACCTGTGCCTTGAACATTCCTTGGATCTGATGTCGCGACAACTGAATGATGTCGCGACCTTCTTTCCTAGTCATTGATGTCGTGACGATCGATCGCGTCGCCGACTTCGCATTTGCATCCGGCGTCGCGATTTTTCCTCGATCAGTTGTCAGCCAGCACCTTTCTTCCTTTGTAATCGATGTCGCGATTAATCGATGATGTCGACCTTCTTCCTTTGTAACCGGCGTCGCAATATTCGGATGATGTCGCATCTTCGTTTCTCTCAGATCCATGTCGCACCTTCGATCATTGCCGCTAATTTCTGCCTTTGTAACCGGCGCGTCGCGACAATTCCGGCTGATGTCGCGACCTTGGTTCTAGTTCACTGATGTCGCGACCACTGAAGGATGTCGCGACCTTTATTCTTCACAATTGATGTTGCGAATAACCGACCGATGTCGTGCGGACCTTGCCTTGCAACTGATGTCGCTTATTAACCGACCGGGATGTCGCCACCCTCCTTCCTCGCTCGTTGTCGCGACCGCTTAATGATGTCGCCGACCTTCTTTCATGGTACTGATGTCGCGACCACCGACCGCTATGTCACGACCTGGTTCTTCACAATCGATGTCGCCGATAATCGCGAATGATGTCGCGACTCTTTAATTTCAAAGCCGATGTCGCGACGCCTTCGATTCAGCCACGTCGCGACCTCTTCTAGATTTCGCGACCTCTACATTCAGTTTCTTGAAGATCTTATGTCGAGACTTCTATTTGGTGTCACGACCTCAAGTCTTCTATTCTGCATTCAATTTTGTCGCGACCTTATGTGATTCTTCATCACTGTCAATGTGTCGCTACAACAGGTCCTTTCTTCCTCGTACATCAATTCCGCAACATCATCTCGCCTAGTCATTTAATCCCTTCTCACCCGCTTTATGCTCCTCGTTATCGCAATATCCTCTTCTAATTCCGCATAGCAAAGCTTGGTGAGTTATTCCACATTTCGCACATAATTCGCTCTTTTTAGATAAAAACTAATCGAAAAATGGACTGAAAATTGATGACTTTTAAGTTCATCACCTCCCGTGGAATGCCTGGAGGATGATGCGCCCTAACCTCCGGGAGGTTACTAGACCCTCCCCGACTCACCCGCTATACCAGCCCTGCGGCTATAGCCGCCGGCCGCAATACCTACAAATTTCTACAAAGCCCGCTCGACAACACCGGTGGCTCTGGTCAAATGTCTGGGTGGTGTCGACTTCAGCACTCGTGGACGCCCTACGTCCCTCGTCCCTCGACTACCCATCCACACGCTTTAAATGACAAATTAAATACAATGCAAGATCCCTAAGGCATAAACACGCCCCGAGACTATTCAAATATCGAAAACATTTTATATATTATGTCCTCGCATTTATAATGCAAGACATAATTTCATTTTATTAAATCATTTACAACAAAATTTTCATTTTTTGAAAATTTCTTTTTTTACAAAATTTTATTTTATTTTATTTTTCCAAAATTTTGTCTCATTTTCCGTAATACTAAATAAATTTATAAAATTTATTTTTGAAACATTTTCTTCTGCTTTTACTAACTCAGAAACCTTTAGAAAATAATCTTTTCTTCACCTCATTTTTTTTTTTTTTTCATTTTATTCTCGAATTTCGGGCTTTGTCTCAAAAATTTTCAACCTCATGTTCTCACACTACACCTAGTGTTCAACCTTAAAATTTATTAAACAAATTTTAGTTTATTATCCATTAAATCAAATAAATAATTAAAATTTATTTCATTTATTTTTTCTTTTTGTTCCAATACCACTGGTGAACCTTTAACACACTTATGTGCTCTACCTAAGCACACAAACAATCAATAACACAACCTTGTGCTAATCACCAGCACCCAAACCATTATCACACATACAACATGGCATACACACCATCACACAACACCATCAAATCGACACAAACACACCAAACACATGCATGCAAGGTCCTTAGTTTTGTCCTTCCGTGATTTCCCGGGTAATCTCATACCTACTTACATCAAACCACTCAAGTGGTGATGGATACCCAAACCTCGGTTTTCTCCTCCCTGTGCATTCGTGATACCTAAGCTCGATACCAGCCGTGATGCCCCAAATCCCGGGGTCGTTGACCACCACAACCCGCGGAACGCTCGTGGAATGCCGGGGTGACCCGACATTTCACGTAAAATCGGCAGTCTCCTTTGTACTCCGGGAGCTCTACCCTTAGTACATAACCTGTCCCAACAAATCCAACGACCACATAGGGTCCAAATGAGAGTAAATAATGGCCACTTAGGCCCCTGCATCATCACTCAACCAATATATCCCAACTATATACAATAGTTTCAAGAGTTAGGAAAATACTCTTATACAAACATATATTAAAATTCTAGAATTCTAATACATGTCATACATCATAATACCAAAGCCACAACCCGGCTTTCTTCTAAATTGGTCTCTAAGAAGAGCCGTCCCTCTCGAGCGCCCCCCTTAATTCGAAAAAAATGTTCCCGACGTATGAAGCATTCTCAAAGAGGGTAACTCACCCAAATGAGTTACCTCCACCCAAGTGCATATGCAATGCTCCATCGAAAACATACATTCAAGTAAATTTTACGATCCTACTTGAATGTCTACCCGATCAACTCCATACCCCTAGTCCCCATCACTTCACACTTGCTCAGGCCACGTATGAGAAACATTATTTTTTTTTTCAAAACAAAGATATTTGTTTATATTCAGGGACAACCCTCCGATATAAGTAGCTCAAATCGAACTCCGATGTTCTATTTAGTGGACAACCCTCCGATGTATATCAATTGGATCGACTCAGATGATTGATATTTTATATGTACTACCCTCCAATAATTATTATTTTTAGTCAACCCTCCGAAACCGTTCTCTCAAAAATCACCTCCTACACTCACTCCTATTGTTCTAGGGTGCCCCAGCGCATATGGAATGCATGATGCCAATTCCAATACAATTCATATAACACATGCAAATATATATAACATGATACACATTTACATAATTTAATCACACAAACATGTTATGTAATTTCACAATCAATTATACCAAAAATTAGCTCACTTGGGCTAATTATCCAACACGAGCAATTCGATTTGAATTACTCAACCAAACACATTATTTCACAAAATGAGCCAGAACACTATTCGAATAGTGAAACCCTCGAAGCCATCACTCGCATGTGGTTCGCTGGGCTCACCTAACACCACAATACATTCTCTTCCACACAATCTGCTTCATTCCTACTCATACCATCAACACAAGATTTATTTCACAAATTTATGAAATAAACACTCCAAATGCTTACACTCGGCTACGGACTGTGTACTGGGCTCCATACCTCACTAATCATCTGGGCTCAATTTTGTGAACTCCGACTTCACTCCGCCATTTTCTACTCCTATGCACATCACAATACGATTTAAAGCTTATTAATTTATGCCATTAACAACCCAAACAAATCCCTCACGACAGCTTGACATTGCACATATTGGGCTCAATAAATTAACAATTCGGCCCCCAGTTCAGGATCTATCAAACGGTCGTTCAAGGCCTCAAACTAACCGAAACATTACAAAACACTTAAATAAAAGATAAACCCAAGCAGATAAAACCCCTACCTCTCTGAGTTTGACGAAACCCTTAAAATCCGCAGTCCACGCCGTAGGTCTCTCCCACACAGAGCAGCTTTCCTTCCAGTCCTGGCGATTTCGACAATGGACGCCCGTAAATCTAGAGAGAAGTGACACTCTCTCACTCTTAAAAACGAATTTGCAACCTACTATAAGTCTTTTCCTTTTTTTTTTCACGTTTTTCTCTTTGGTTTAAAGGTAGGAGATGGTTACTGTTTGTTATTTTGTCATTTTCCCCATTTAATCAAATTCCAAAATGACTATTTTGTCCCTTAGCTTGGATTTTCGACATTTGGCACTATCCTGGCCGTCCATTTCCATCATCTCTCTACTATGTAAATGCGGCTAACATGTGTACATGTTATATGTGACTTTTGTCACATCTCAAGTCATTTTTCAGCACCCGAAACTCGATGCCTCGAAAACCGAGTAAATTCGACCACTCGCCCGACGAATTCGGACAAGTAGAATAGATTTCCTACAAGACGATTCCAATCTGAAACTGCTTCACCATCCGAAATCTAGAGAATAAATTTTGGAATTTTTACCGAAATTTCAATTTTACCATTTTTTCAGAAATTAGAATTTCTCGGGTCTTACAGTTATATATATGACTAACAATTAAAGCTAATGGTTCAATTTCATTAAGAAATTCTAAAATTCATTCACTAGTGTCATTATTTTTCCATATCAGGTCGCGAATTAACAAAAGCTAATAAAAAATTAACCTTAGAATTAACCCCCTTGTATTTTCATTTGAAATAAATATAATTAAACAAACAAAATAAACTCAATATTCTCGTTTTCTCAAATATATGCTTGATTTATAGTATGGATTGAAAGCTTACTACTAAGTTATGTTAACACCATTTTTCAACTAGTAAAAGTATAAAAAGAAAAACAAAAACCAAAAACCAAAATTAAATAAACCCATTAGATATATTCACCCCTCTTCCCCGCATTCTTTCAGAGACCAAATAAATGCTAATAGAATCTTCAATCTCAATCATTTCTATTGATTCAATATCATTTTCTTCTCTATGCTTTATTTCCATTTTTCATATTTTTCTAGTAACCAAATACAAAACTTAAAGAAAAATAAATAAAAAACACTTAAATTTTTTATACTTGAGATTACAATGCATCAATCTAAAAATCTAATTATATTTTAGTGCAATGGAACCGAAGAATAAGGATGGGATTCATTTTTTATTTAATAATAGGTCCTTCGTGCTTTAAAAAGTATCAAACTTATAAATGGAATTCACCGTTTAACCAAAACTCTCATTCTTTCATAAAAAATAACAAATTTATAATAAATAAAGAGATCGAATCCTTCCATAAAATACAAATTTATAAATAAATAGCTGAGATTACCGAAATAGTATTTACTAATGGTCTTCTAATGGATGAAACCATGACAAGAGCTTCATAGTCATAGTCTGAAGAGTTGGACGTACAAAAATTTACTTCTCACTTTCTAGTAAAAGAATGTGATAATCTATTTGACCTTGAAGCCATGGAAGTCATCGCGTCACGCAGCATGCCACACGCACTCGCATGTATGGAAAACCTCAAGAAAAAAAAAACAGCTTGGATGGGATCATAATGAATACTTTGTTGCTCTGATTTCACACTAAATTTAGATGTTGAGTTCATCGTGTCGACATGGACACCTGACGGATCCTAATCGAATCCTTTATGAGAGTGAGCCACGCGCTTTTCCTAGTGGCAAATGATACATAAATCAATGAGTCATTTTCGCCTCTGGGTCCCCTTCTGTTGCTTGAAACGTAAAGTGCCTTCATAATTTGTAAGTGTAACACATAAAAAGCCGATACGTAAAAACCCATATTGAATGGACGACACGGCTCTCGTGAGTATCCGTTTCACCATCGGCTCACATCAACACCCATGCCCAAAATACGCAATCTTTTCTCTCATCTGATTTGATCTGCGTTTTGCAATTCTCATTCCCCTGACGAAGTTCGTGAACTAGAGATCATGACTTAAAGTTGCATGAAAGGATTAGCCCATGGCAGAGTTTAGTACTGAGGTCATGCCTGGGAGTTCGTTAAATGAAGGCCTGATCAGATTTCATGCCGGGAAATATATTGTGCTATAACCCAGAAATTTTAAATTCCGAAAATGGCAAAATCGTAATTTCCTGCTACAAAAATTGTAATTTCTGGGCTTAAAATCCGCACTTATTCTCTAGATCTCTGATGACAAACAGATTTCACCGTTGAATTGTCTCACAAATCTAGCTAGTACGTCGAATTCTTGAGACAAATCACTTACACGCTGAGGCATCGCGGTACGCGTAACGTAGTGATTCCGATGCGACAAAAGTCACATATAACACGTACTCATGTGCCATAAGTAGCATGAGTAGAAAAATGATGAAAATAGACGGTCGAGATAGTACCGAATGTCAAAACTGGGAAAAGAAGGGACAAAATTGTCATTTTGGAATTGTTTAAGTTAGAAAAAGACAAAAACTCAATAGTATCATCTCTTTGATTCAAAGACCAAACAAAAAAAACGTGCTCAGGGGGGCAGAAAGGGCTCACGCTGGTTATGACTTTGAGTTTTTCCAAGGGAGAGAGAGAGTCACTCTAAAATACAGGCGATCCGACCGTCTAAAGTCTTCTAGAGCAAGAAGGAAAGTTGTTCTACGTGAGGCCTACACGTGTGGGCTTTCGATTTTGGGAGTTTTGACAAACCCGTGAGATAGGGATTTATCCTACTTTGGGTTTTACAATTTCCTTTATTTTAAGTGTTTTGTCATGTTTCGTCAAGCTTTTGCCTCGAACGCCATTTGATCGCTCCAAAACTTGAATCGAAATGAAAAATTTATGGAACCAAATGAGATGGTCGCGACGTTGCACCGTGGCTGCCTCGGGGTGTTAATTGTATAAATTGTGTAACAAATTGTATTGTGATATGCATAAGGCCGGAAATGGCCGTGAAACTCGGGTTCACTAAGTGAACCGATGATTGGTGATTTTCCGGGAATAGTAACCGAGGGTTTCACTATTCTCGAATAGTGTTCTACAAAATAATTTTGGTGAAATAATGTGTTCGTCGAGTAATTCAAATCCAGTTGCTCAGGTTTCGATCATTATTAGCCCACGCGGAGCTAATTTTGATATAATTGATGGTGAAATTATATAATATGTTTGTGTGTGATTTAAATTATGTGAATATATGCATGATTATATTTGCAGCTGTTTTATAAAATTTTATGGAATCGCATCATGTATTCCATATGCACTGGGGCACCCTAGAACAATAGGAGTGAGTGCATGAGGTGATTCTTGAGAGAATGGTTTCAGAGGGTTGACTAAATAATAAAAATTATCGGAGGGTAGTCCATATAAAATATCAATCGTCGGAGTCGGCCCAATTGATAAACATCGAAGGGTAGTCCATATAAAATATCAATCGCCTGAGTCTCGCCCCAATCTGATATATACGGTCTGAGGGTAAATCCTACCAAATATAACATCTGAGTCGGTCCACTACTTAGATCGGAGGGTTGGACTACAACAAAACAAATAATCCTTGTTTGAAATTAGTTTCTCTTACATGGCTTAGGCAGGTGTGAGGGAGTCGGTGAGGACTCGGGGTATGAGTTGATCATGTAGACATTCAAGTAGGATCATGTATTTGCTTGAATGTGTGTTTATTTTGGAGCATTGCATATGCACTTAGGTGGAGAGTAGCCCATTTAGGGTGATTCCACTATTGAGCGATAGCTCACCCTGTCGAGGGATATCATTTTTCAGGTACAAGGAGCGCACGAGGAGACGGCTCATCCTAGAGACCGTTTTTTGTAAGAAAAAGCTTCCGATTGTGGCTTTGGTGTTTTAGTTGTGTATATATATTAGAATGTTACATTTTAATATATGTTGTATAAAAGAGAAATTATTAACTCTTTTGAAACTATTGGATATAGTTGGTGTATTATGATGAGTATTGTTATTGGGCCCAAGTGGTCCTTTTACTCATGTATTTGGATGATCAGGACAGTTATATATAGCCATGTGTACTAAGGGTAGAGCTCCCTGCATAAAGGGGGACTCGCCTAATTTTCGTGAGAGATGTCGGCTCACCAAGATTCACAAGCGTCACGGTCACCTGCAATACCGCACTCGGATTGGGGGGCGTCGCTGCAGATAACCCGACCTTTAAGTGCGTGAGGAGGAAAAAGGGTACGAGGGGTGTTGCGGTGGTAGAGTTCTAAGTTCTCTTGTCATGTAAGAAATGAGTTTCGTCATGTCGAAATGTAATCATTATAGTTAGCCATTATTGTTATACGTAGTGTTAAGTGATGTGTTATAAGGGATGGATGGGTGATTTCAATATTCACATACGACAAAGGATGCAAGGATTTGAGTGGAAACGACTTTTCTTGTTTGCTTGTTATTAATATTTTATATTGAATACTTAACAACTATTAACCCAAAGCTAAATCATTCTATTATATCAACAGACATATATATATATATATATATATATATATATATATATGGGTATATATATATATATGTATATATATATAAAGGAAGAGAGAAAAAGAGATAATAATCTAATTAAAATCAAAATTAAAATTTTGGGCCACATAATGTTAACGTAAATGACTTTTATCATAAATTGAAATAAATTTTATATATAGAAAATAATATATTTCCGATTTCAATATAAATTAATTTTTAGTTGCATTTTTAAATAAAATCAACATTAGCATTTTTATTGAAATAAGTAGACATGATGGGATAATTTCTTTATCTATAATGTGTTTCCAATGAGCAATGAGCCTAGAAAAATGAGACACACCTGGCTCGATTTAGGTCGAGCCTAAAGGACGCTGGATCGCTTAACCCAGTTGGGGCTAATCACAGATTTTAAGGTCCATGAACTTTTAACGTTTTCAAAGCACAGACATTTTTACAATTAAAGAAAGCGGAGGGGTAAAAGTATAAATTATGGAATTTTAAAAAGATAATAATAATAATAAATTGTCATAATGGTTCAGTAGTTTAAAATTTCTGTATCTCTGATGACGAAATGATCGCGCCTTTAAATTGCCCCAAGAAAATCTAGTGACCCAAGTTTTTCTCGACTCTCGAGACACTTAATATTTTCTCCGAATTTCTGGGCGATAAGTTGCTACGACTTCGCCGACGATATTTTTACGAAAATCTCAAAAGTCGTGAAATGGTTAGAGTGAAGTTCCGCGCTTAAAAATAAATTGAATCAAAGAAATAAAATTTTCGGATAGAAATGGACCCGAATAAGGTAATATAAGCTATGTATCCAAATAATAATAATAATAATAATAATAAAATGAAAAGAGGATGGAGCAAGCGTGTTCGGGTGGATAAGTAGAAAAAAAATAAAATAAAATAAAATAATAATAAATAAATAAATAAACAAATAAAGAGAGAAAGAAATTTAAAAAAAAAGGATAAAATCAAAAGTAGGAGAATGAGACTAGAATGAGGGAGAGAGATATTTTTAATTATTTTTTCTAAGCTTTCTTAGATTTACTAAACGGATTATAGATTTTGTCGAACAAGGTAAAGTTGGACTAGGCGACGAGAGCTACGTGTAGGTACCATCTTAGCTGCTTCTAAGAAACTTCATGTAAGACCCAAAAATTCCAATTTCTCGAAAATGGCAAAATCGGCACTTCTGCTAAAAATTTAGTTCTATTCTCTAGATCTCAAATGACGAAACAGATTTCACCGTTGGAATCGTCTCGCGAGATCTAGCTAACACGTCGAATTTCTTCGAATTCCGAGACCGTTGGAATTTGCACGTTTTTTGAGGCATCTAGTATCGGGTACCGAAAAACGAGTTGTGATGTGAAAAAGTCACATATAACATGTACTCATGTTACACAAGGTGCATGGGTAGAGAGATGATGGAAATGGACGGCCGAGATAGTGCCAAATGTCGAAAATCCAAAGCTTGGGGACATGATGGGCATTATTAAATTTGTTTAAATGAGAAAAGACGATTGTCCTCTATTCACTTTTGTAAAGAAAGCCAAAAGCATTAGAACGGAGGGACTTACGGTGGCCAGAAAATGGAACTAGTAGAGAGAGAAGAGACTTCTCTCCCAAATTTAAAATGATAAAATAAAAATTCAGATTCATCGGGACAGAAATGAAGTCATTATCGCATCGAGACCTGTAAGTGGGCTGGGTTGCAGGGTTCGACAAACTCAGTGAGGTGGGGATTTATCTACTTAGGTTTTACACTTTATTTAAGTGTTTTATAATGTTTGATTTGAAGCGAAGGCCTTGAAGGCCGTTTGATGGAATCTGAAAACTTAGAGTAAGTTGATACAATTTATTGAACCCGAATATGTACGATTACCGTAATCGTGGCTGTTTGAATTGTGTTGTAACATAGTGTCGCTAAATAATGATATGATATTTTTTGGGATATAGTGGTTTCAAGATGACGATAGTTGGATGATGTGACTGATCAACCAGGGATCTTGTTCTGTGATTAATCATTACAAATAATTTTGTGAGGAAATAATGTTGATTTGATGTTAAATTCAAATTGCTGTCATTTATTAATTAACTATTGTTATTTTTGGTGTAATAATTGTGAAATCATGTTTATCATTTTGTGTGATTTTGAGTATATGATGCTGTATTATTATATATTTACATGTATTATATGTTAATATTGAGATGATCATGCATTCATTATACGTAATTCTAGTCAACTGGAGTGATGTGAGGTGATTGTGGAAGAATGGGTTTTAGGAAGGATTGATAATAATATCGATATGGAAGGTAGTCATATAAATATCAAATGAAAGCCGATTGACGGTGATCATACATCAGGGGTGACCGCTAAATATAACATCAGAATTGAATTACTGCCATCATGGAAAATTATCGCTAAATAAATCAAACATCTTTTGGTGAAAACCGATTTCTCATAGTGACAAACCGTAAAGTGTGGGAATAAAATCAGTTGGGATTAGTTGATCATGCAAATATTAATGGATCTTGCCGAATCTTGTTTCATGGGCATATATATGAATGGAAATGGCGGTCTGGGATGATCCATTCTGACGTCACTCACCTATGAAGATCTTATTTTCAGTCTGAGGCTGAGAAGCAGCTATCATGGTGTATTAGAAATGGATTGTGAAACTTGGGTTATGATATTATTATTAAGATTCTGAATTTTAATATCATGTATATAAGTGTTTCAACTCTTGGCTTTGTGACCTCTCAGTTGATGTATGATGATGGGTGTTGTAGTATGGGCCCTGTTGGTTTTTGTCATATACTATCTTATAGGTATTCTGATGTTTGGGACAGGTTTGTTCTTGGACCAGGCTCCAGGTACAGGGGGCTTTCTGATTGATAATGAGGGTGGGATCTTGGGCCTCACAGAGTGTTAAACGGATTGATGGGTGATCAGCAGGACCCACAGGATTGGGGCGTCATGACTTAGTGTGGGCGTAGGTATCTAAATACAGAACTTGACAGTATGTCCGAATCCCGAGTATGGTACATCTTGTGGTGGGAGTATAAAACAGTGAAATTGTAATATTTTAGAGTTGTTTTTTGGGATGAAATATGGAAACTGATAAAATTTAGTGAACTTGAGGTGTGATGATGACAGGATAAATTATGAATTTTTCCATAAGGGATTTGAAAATCATAAAATGAGTAGAGATGGGCATAATAAAAATATGAGTTGATGTCTGAATTTTAGGAATGAGGACCATGTGTAATTGAAATATTAACCTATATAAAAGTGAGAATAACCCGAGTATTTTTTGTTCTCCAAAGGCTGAGGCAGCATGGAGGAGAAGGAGGGGAAAGGGAAGAGAGGAAGGGAGGAAGAAGAAAGAAGATCAAAAAGGTATGTTTTCATCTTAGGATCAAGTGTATTTTGATGTCTAGGGTTATTGGTTTGGAGATTTGTTCCTCCTTTGTATAGGGTTTTGTGGAAGAGATCCTGCCCAGGCCACTTGAATTCATTAGTTTATTAAAGGTAAAACCTTAATTGGTGTAAAATAACTTGTGGAATAAATCATATTTATATGGTTTATAAAGAATTAGTGGACCTTGGGTTAAATTCATGAGAGTTCTTGGATTTTCACCTAGGGTTTTGTGGTATGAGGTTCCAAATCACCAATTCAAGTGTTGTGAAGTTGTTTTTAGATATGTTGGTTTTTGAGGTATTAAGGGAATGGAAGTTGTATAAAAATTGGTATCAAAGTGTGAAAACATTTATGGGCAAATTCAGAATCTGTCTTGTCTAATGATGTCTTAGAATTTTCCAGAAGCCAACTTTGTCTTAGATGCAGGTCAAATTTGTGTCTGGAAGTCTGGTCAAGTACTGTCTTAGGTGCACTTGATAGAATACAACTTTATACTTAGATGCAATTCGGAGAATCTCTCCGTGCACAAATTACCCAAATGCTAGAATGTCATTTTCGCAAAATTAGCCTAAATTCACACCGTCGCATAGGAACCTTACTAAATGATTAAGAGAGTTCAAATAAGTTGGAACTATTGAAAAAATTTAGCGTACCTGTAACCGTTCGTTGAGGTGTCAGGCCAAAACTAGGAAATACGTTAAGATTATCTGATTCGTAGGAGATTAATATTTCCTGTAGTATTGTTTGAGTGTGTAGGCTAAATGGCCCGAAAAGTGGTGGTGCCGAGTTTAGTAAGAAGAAAAGGTGGTAATTTACAAACCCCTATTTTCACCGAATACTAGTGTATTATTATTATATTGTTTTACCTTTGATGTTTAATGGTTTGGTTGGCAAAACCATTTTTCAAACAAGCAACAAATGTGAATGGTTTTGAATTATTAAACCATTTTTTGACAGCAAACAAATAAGCAAATGGTTTTGAATTATTCAAGCCATGTTTAAATGACAAGCGAAGAGAATAATTATAGCAGCAGTGCCAAAATCTGGTTCATGAAAACGTTGAAGTGCCAAGACAGTACAAGATGGTGTTAGGATATCGTACATGCGTTTTAGTTTTGCAGTGATAGCTTCAGATTATATCTTGGCATTTGAAGCTAGGTAACGCGTCACGGGGTATATGAGTTAGGCTCTAACTAAATTATGGTGATGGCGGCCAGTGATTCGCGTAATTTACATGAAAAGGTGGAGTGAAGTGTGCGAGGCCACTTCCACTGGGTGATGCGGACCACGAGGTCCTTCCAGACGCGGTTGATGCCGGGCTCCGGGTGTTCACTGGGGTCTGTGGTATGACTCGATTGGTTGATGATTTATAAGCGCGATGCGCCTGGTTTTGTGACTTCGTGGTGCGCGGTTGAGCCCGGTCGTGGGAATTTGATGCGGTTGGCACCGAACTCGTAAGATTTGAAAGCAGCGGTTGACTGAGCTCCCATTTTGCTGAAACCATCGGTTGAGCCAGACTCAGTGGTGATTTTAAAAACAAGCAGTCGAGCAGGCTCAGTTTTTCTTTGACTTGAGAAGAGCGGTTGAGCAGGCTAAGTGACCTCAGTTTTTTGAGAAACTTTTAAGCGAGTTTGTGAAAGTTTTGAGGAAGGCACTGGCAAATTTTGTTAAAAGTTTAGAGCTTTTAAGCGAATAAACAAGCGACGAAGTTTTGTGATTTGTAAACTTCAGCAATAACGATAAAAGTTTTGAAAACTTTTGAAGAAAAGCAACAGCAAGCAAGTATTAAAGTTTTGAAACTTTTAAATAAAGCAACAAGGCTTACGGAAAATATTCTATAAAGAGTTTTACGAGTTTGAGATGTTTTAGAAAAAGAAAACGATTTATAAAGCATACACTCACGAGCTCGTTTAGCTCATTATTTTCGTGTTTAAAAACTATTTTTCAGTGCAGGCTACTCTAGAAGGCATTTGACAGTGTAGGATTCTCAGGCATTTTATTGATCTTTGTAATTAAGAATATTTTGTGAAACCTTTTGAATTTGTATATTGGAATATATGTATGTATAGTGTAGTTTGGGAGAATATTGTAGTTTATTGGTTTACCTCATTTGGATGAAGTGTAAGAGTGTGTATACAGGACTTAGGTGTCTTATACGCAGCCGTCACATGCTGCAGTTTTTTACCGCTGCCAAGATTTTAAAAATCTAAGTTGGAAAAAGAAGAAAAAAATTATACGAGGTTTAAAGCAATACGACCTTCACGGGAATTTCTAATTAGATTAGAGGTAAAGTGGGGATTTCTGTAAAGTGGTTGGCACATTTGTAAGGGAGTGGGGGTGTGTCATAGGCCATAGTGGATAAGAACATCACCACTTGGTGTGGCTCGATGTTAGAGTTGGGTATGAGATTTACCTAGAAGGCCAAGGAAACCAGAAACTAGAATCTTTGCATGTGTTTGGTGTGTTTGTGTGGATTTGATGAATGTTGTGTGAATGGTGTATAACATAGTTTATTTATGTATTGTGATGATTGTGCTTAGTGATTCTTATAGAAAAAACATGATGTGTTGAAATTTTTTAGAAGTTTTATAGTGTGTAAAGCTGGAAGGAAAATTAAAGAAAATAGAATTTTAATAAAATGATTTGGGTTATTGGATAAGTAGGAATATATATATATATATATATATATATATATATATATATATATATATATATATATATATATATATATATATATATCTCTCTCTATATATATATATATATAACATATATATGTTTTTAGGTATTTCAGTAAGCGGAAAGAAATGAAAAAAAATGATTTAACATGTGAAATAGTTATCCCGCATGCTTGTAAATGCGGGGACATTGGATATGAAATGTATTACGGTATGAATAGTGTCTAAAAATTTTTGTGTTTATACCTTAGAATCTTTTGCATTATGATGCTCCATTTTAAAGCGCAGGTAGGATGGCTAGTCGAGGACGGGGACGTAGAGGGCGTCCGCAGTGCGGTCGAGCACCGGTATTTGATGACGAGGCCTTTGTAGAGGCTGCGGTGTGTTCGGCCGCAGCTGAGGCTGGTATGCGCGGGTAGTCGGGGAGGTCCTAGTAACCTCCGAGGAGTTTTAGGAAGCATCATCCTCCTGACATTCTGCGGGGGGAGATCGTTAGCGATGAACCATTGGTTCATGCAGTAGAGAAGGTGATAGAGGCTATGGGGTGTGACGCTGGCTGCGACCAAAATGGAGACTAGCTAAGTTCCGGCTAGAGGGTGAGGCCCAGGTATGGTGGAGATGGGAAGGACCTCTAGAGACTTAGAGTACTATGACATGGCGAGGTTCGGGAGGCATTCATGGGTAAGTATATTACGGTCTCTGAGGGCATACGCGAGACTCGGGAGTTCCTGGAAATTTGAAGCAAGGGACGATGATGTGGATTATGTGGCTTAGATTCATAGAGCTAACGGGTTACTAATGATTACGTGGCCTCAGACAAGGCCAAAGTTAGGAGATTTGAGAATGGGCTGAAGTTGTCCATTCGGGCCCAGTGTAGGACCGCCTGAATGTAGGACTCCATGGTTGGAATGCCGACCATAAAGAAGAGATAGAGGATGCGAGCGCACTCGGGATGTAGGTGTTAGTAGCAAGAGGGAAGGAGAGTCAGTCTTCTTCAGTTCGGGAAAAGAACGAGGGCTTCTAGTTCCGCGAGGGTTCAGTCGCGATCATCGGACGGGACGGATGAGGTTGTCGGTCGATTTGGCGGATGGTGTGCCATTGCGGCCCCGGAGCATATGGGAGGGATTACCACCGGAGGCGGGGATCTCGGGGTTTGGGGCGGCCACCGATCCCAGGCGAGCAGTAGAGACGAGAAGTCGGTGCATTCATCCCACGAGTACGGACGGAGGAACCGAGTTTAGTTGAGGGCTGCAGGCACCTCCCGTTTCCGCGAAGGCGGGCTGAGAGGCGGAGTATGGGTAGAGTGAGGCGAGGCTGAGGCGGGGACATCGGGGAGTTCGAGGGCGTGTCTGTTATCACACTCTGGTAGAAGTCAATGGTCGGCTATTCATACGAGAGATAATTTTGCTATCTAGCCTGGGCAAGAGTGTTATTTGATTATGGTGCTTCGCATTCATTCATTGCTACCACTTACGATTTGCGATGAGGTGGGCTTAGAAGTTAGAGACTTTAGAGAGCCTTTGTATGTGGAAGTTCTCCCTGAGATTAGAGGCGAGAAAAGGGATGTTACTCTTACGTGAACACGAGTTGGAGATCGGGGACTCTACTCCTGTAGTGGACTGAGGATCCTTGGACATATCGAGTTTGATGTAATCCACGGGGATGGATTGGGTGGCGTAACACGGTGGGTGCTCCGATTGTGACGTAGGGAAAGTTCACTTCTGCGCGGGACCAGTACTTCGTGTGGTATTTGAAGTGCAAGCATGATATTTACCCCAGACGATTATCTGAAAGTCAGTGTCGAGGGCGATTAAGCGGGTTGGCTAGAGCCTTACTGAAGGGCCGGAGAGACCGGGACTTAGTGTAAAGCGGTAAAAATTCAATTTTTTACGAAGGAGTAAAGCGATAATTTAGATCAAAACGAAAATTCTCTGGATCTCGGATGCGAAGCAGTTGATATATTAAATTAGATCTCTATGAAATCTTTGAAGTTTTATTGGGATTAGAACAAAACGCAGAATCATTAAAGTTACGGGTGTCGGGCGTCAGACAGGACAGATTTTGAGATCTCCGGAAATTGAATAGTAAACTTCAGGGTTGATGATTTAAAATAATTGATTGAAAGAAATCTTGGAGTACCTGGAGAGAAAGCGGGACAGGCGAGCAATAAAGTTATGTATCAAAATAATAATAATAATAATAATAATAATATTATTATGTATTATTATTATTATTATTATAATAATAATAAAATTGAAAAAAATAAAGCTAAAAGGCCTTGAGGGAGAATCGTGGAGAGAGAAAGGAAGCGTGAGAGAATATTTTTTTTAAAATTTTTTTTTTTTTTTACCTTTGTTTCTTTCTCGGATCTCTGAGAAAATCGGATAGTAGGTTTAAATTGAGCCCAGAGAAAACCGAGTTGATCTGCCGTGAGCTACGTGGACACAAAATCTGCAGTTTCGTCAAACTCCACGGTGAGAGATTTTCCTACTTGTGTTATTTATAACCTAAAGGCCATTTAATGGCTATGGATTGGCTTAGAGGCCGTGAAAGACCGTAAATTTCAATTCTCAAATTTTTTGGACTGAGTGTATGAATTTTAGAAATTTTAAGAGGTTGTTTTGAGCAGGTAGGGCTTAATTAGGTGCTTTCCCGAGCAGTTTAGGCTGGTGCCGAGGCTTTGTTTTAGGCAGTCATGGCGGAGTCTTCGGGACTATTTTCGTGATCGATTTATGAGGTTTGGTTTCTTTCACCGGGACTGATGTCTTAAGTTTATGGTGTGTTTTGGTATCACGATGTTGATGTCTGACCGTGGAAAGGCCAAGGTACCCTGTTTTATAGAATTCAAGTTTAGTCATTTTTGTGTGTTATTACTAGAAAATGTGTATGGTTGATGAACTCGAAATGAATTGCCTTTCATTATTTGATAATTAGCTACCGGCTAATTTTGGGCAATTGATTGTAGATTTGCATAACATGTTTACATGCTGATTTAATTTTATTAATGTAATATATAATATGTGAATATAAGTAGCATAGATATGTTTGAATTGGCATCATGAATTCCATATGCACTTGGGTAACACTGAAATTAGGTGTGGTGGATAGTTGAGATCGACATTGTGTTGGGGTGTTGCGATAATTAAATATCGTCAGTGCAGTTTGTGGATCGACACGCGTAGGGTCGATTAATGAGCGACTAATAGACAGCGTCGAATAGTCATACGGGTTAAGAAAATGGGTACAACTAATTTAGTTATACTGCGCCGGCACCCCAGAACAATGAGTGAGTGCATAGGGTAGTTTATTGGGAGAATTGTTCGGGGTTGACAGTGTGTATTTATCGGAATGTCGCTACAACATCGAAGGGTTGTCCATATAATATCAATCGTCGAAGTCTGCCAATTGATATACATCGGAGGGTTGTCCATATAATATCAATCGTAGTCTATGATTGATATACATCGGAGGTAATCACAAAATAGATTATCGAAATCGTCCACTATTTATATGAAGGTTGTCAGGTTAAAAACAAATACCTTTGTTTAGAAAATGGTTTTCGTTCATGTGAATGCATGTTTAAGTCAGTGAGTCGGGGCGTATGGGTGTAAGAGACCGTGATATCATAGTTCTAGATGGGTGTAAGAGACTCAGGTATCACGAAAGTTATGTTACTTGAAGACACGGTCATGTTTATCACAGACTTAGGGTTATTGTGATAGATCGGGATGACTTGGGATTTGTTGCCCATTGTACTTGCATTAGGTAATGGAGCCGGTGAGGGCTACGATAATTGGGTCATTAGTAATACGATGATAGTTATCACGGTTGGTTCTTATGCATGTAAGGGCAATTGGTGGAGTGACTCGGGAATCTCTTACTCAATGACACATTAGTGATGGAGCCCGGTGAGCTGGTACATGGGAGCATGGTAGTCGAGTCTCATTCTGTGGCATGTGAACATTCGATGAACATGTGTATGTTGCATAGATGTGTGTTTGATTGTCGACCATTGCATGCTGCCCTTAGGTGGGAAGTGGCCGCAGGAGATTATCACTACTGACACAGCTTCGCCCGTCGTGGGACCCTTTAGTCTGGTCCGGTGCATACATTAACCCGCATTCGAGACCTTTTATATGAAGAAAGCGGGATTGTGGCTTTAATATATATTTGTAAATATATGGGTTGTATTTATTTGTATAAGAGTGATGTAATTTAAACTCTTATGGACTATAGTTTTTATAGTCATGTGCTTATATGTTTGAGTGATGCGGGGCAAGTGGCCGTTATTTTGCTAGCATATAGACCTGTGTAGTCATTATTGATTATTGGGACAGCTTGTACCTTGGGGTAGGCTCCGTACAAAGGAGACTGCCGATTTCGTGAGTGTGGGTAACCCGACATCCACAGAGTATTCAGCAGGACTGACGGGTTGTCGAGCGGACCCGATTTTGAGGTGTCACACCAGATCTACAGTAGTTTGCGGGTATGTGAATCATTTTGCCAGACTAGGCTACGGGATTGCCTCCACGGAGGGGTTGTATGGAGCTTGGGGTATCCAGATTTACACCTGGTACTTGCGCCCGTCTCTATGTTTCAGCATGGGATGGCACTGGTTGAGTTGCGGGAGCTGGAATTCATTCACGGGGCTCTTTGAATGAGGGTTCGATTAGGCTAGAGCATTTCACCGTGAGGCGCAGTTATTGCTAAGAAGAAGGAGCCAGAGACCATGATTGTGCATTGGTCTGAGCGATTGAGCGGGGTTACTGATCAGAATCGATACCCATTCACAGAGGATTGGCGATTTATTGATCGGTTGGCGGGTAGCGAAGTCTGCTCAGGCGAGCTAACCCCTTGAGCAGTTTCGCCAATTTGAGGTTAGGAGGCGGATATCCACAAGACGGCCGTTTAGGGCTAGCGTTATCGGGCGCACTTTGAGATTGGTGATGCCCTTTGGATTGGCGAATCGC
Source organism: Tetrastigma voinierianum (assembly GCA_016808115.1). Taxonomy (NCBI): domain Eukaryota; kingdom Viridiplantae; phylum Streptophyta; class Magnoliopsida; order Vitales; family Vitaceae; genus Tetrastigma; species Tetrastigma voinierianum. The sequence continues at coordinate 51,019 of JAEQBH010009590.1, read as the reverse complement.
CCGGTAGTAATTGTGGTCTCATGCATGGGTGTTCCAACCCCTATTTGGTCGGTTATGCGTGATCGCCGTGGATGACATCTTGTACCGATCGGTGAGCATGGTAATCATCGAGGTGTATTACGATTGTTGAGAGACCATCAGATATACGCGAATTTTAGTAAGTGCGAGTTTTGAAACTGCGGGGTGAGATTTTAGGACACGTGGTGTCAACATCGAAGCGTGTCGAGTGGACCCGAGGAAAGGAGTCGGCGGGTGATGGGTTAGGAGAGGCGAAGTCGGAGTCTTTGAATCGCATTTTCTTAAGTTAGGCTGGGCCTCCCGGAGAGATTCATTGAGGATTTATCGAGATATCGGCACCTATGGCGAGTTGACGAAAGGAGTCAAATTTGATTGGGATGACCAGCAGCGAGGAGGCATTCCGGAGTTGAATGGGACACTGGCTCCTATGCGTGAGTCTCGAGACGGGACGGTACACGGTGTATTGTGATGCCTCGAGTGGCCCGGGCCCAGGTTGTGTTTTGATGCGATCTGGGAGGTAGTAGCCTAATGGTTCCCATCAGTTGAAGAATCATGACCAGAATTACCCCACACGACTTGGAGTTGGTGGCCGTAGTCTTCGCCTTGAAGATTTGGTGCCCTTCACTTATATGGTGAGGAGTTCGAGGTGTACTCCGGACCGTAAAGAGTCCCAGAGCATATTTTCACGCGACGGGACTCAATGCAAGAACAGCGTAGATGGATGGAGTTCCTAGAGGATTATGACTTCACTTTGCATTACCATCACAGTAAGGCAAGCGTGGTGGCGATGCGCTCGTCGGAAGTCCACACGAGAGTATTGTTGCGTAGCTTCGGGGTAAGCGTGGATGCTTTCGAGGCGCAAATGGAATGATTTGGGCTCTGATGCAGTGACGAGCTCAGTGCAGTTAAGGAGTTTGGTGGCTACACGATCTGTTGAGCAAAGTGATTGGAGTCGGTCTCGGGACGGAGATGGTGTCCACTCCGGGGGACGAATCTTGATCGAATCTACGGTGAGTACCGGACGTCTATACGGATGGTAGTGCCCGATTATCGAAGGGGCGGGTAGTAGTTCCCCATTGATCGTTGAGAGGAGATTCTCGGGAGTTTCTGCTGCTCGATTTTCCATTGCATCCGTGTACGAAGATGTACCGGGATCCGGCGCTGATGCTGTCTGGAGTAGGATGAAGGGCATGTAGGGACTTTGTTAAATGATGTCACGCCGACGGTGTTTGAGCACGACCAATTTTCGCCCATTGCATTGGGTGGCCCGAGTGGAAGTGAGCGCGTCCACGATGGACTTTGTGACCCACTTGCATCTATAACATGCATCTCAGTTGGATGTTAAGTTTTTTGGTTAATTTAAACGTGTTGGACAATATTAACATATCCATGATATGGGCTTTTATACTATTTATAACATATGTGTATCTCTAAAAGAATATTGTGTATGGAAAAGACAAGATATTAGCCTAATGAGTCAACATTTTAGATTTTTATTATTCATGTTTTGGAAATTCAATTTTGTTCCCTTAGGGTGGAGTCTTATTTTATCGGACTGTAATTTAACACGACCAGACCCGACACGGTTTTTATGGTCTTGGGTTGAGTATAATCATGTTGACTGTGACACCGGACAGGGTGGGTAGCAACCATCGACTCGCGGAATGCATGTAGCCATTGGGTGCCTCAATGCCCTGAGAATGAGTGTCTCTGGAGACTCGAACAGCGGTGAAATGAAGAAGAATTCCTTCGGTCACGTCGGACCCGTACATCCATAATCACGAAGAATATAACCAACTATGTACAATAGTTTCCAAGTTAACTGCTCTTATACAGAGCATATATCTATTAGAATGTTTCATACATATTTTACAAAATATATAATCAAAGCCACATGTCGGCTTTCTTCTCAAAAGCGGCCTCTAATGAACTCCGTCTTCCTGAATACTCTTTGTACCTGAAAGGGGGATCCCACGACGGGGTGATCAATGCCCAATAGTTGAATTTTCCTACTTGGGTTACTCCCCACCTAAATGCTCATGCAATGGCACACCAAACATTCAAGTGTAATATACAAGTCCTACTCAAGTAATACACATGTTATGGATGAGAATATCGAGTCGCTTTGCATCTCGGTATTCCATTTGGCTCCCTCATGTCAGCGAGTGTGAAAACACTATTTTCAAAGCAAAGGTTTTTGTTCCACGAGAAAACATAATGCCAATTTTCGATAAAATTCTATTGGGCAGCCCTCCAGTGAATTCTTGGATAACTCCTCCAAAACAGTCATGGGTCATCATCTAATATGAACTGTTGGACAACTCTCTAAGGCAATTCTTCAAAAAATCTTCCCATTAAATTCATTTGACAAACATGTTTTTCATGTCGTGCACTCATACCTATTGTTCTAGATTATCCTAGTGCATATAAAATGCAATATGTCATTTCACAATAATTCATGTTAATATATCAAGCATATAATAGCGAAATTCCTAAAAGCAACGTGCCTGTGGATATTCCTGCTATGCTGCAAAGAATTTACTCCATGGGCTAATAAACCAAGCAAACCAGTCCATCTTGGAGGCGTAAAGCATCACACAAACATACAAAGTCTTGTAGCAAGCAGTCCGACCTTAGTCTCAAAGCGTCAGCTAGCTACTCTAGAGTTTCATCACTCAGTCCTAATATTTGGAACTAAAAACACAGCCATCCCGACTCGAATGTCCCATCCATTAAAATGTCTCTTATCCAAGAATAATCAGTAGCCAAAACCCTACCTCGAGTTGCGAAACTCCATAATCTTTGGTACCCACGCGCAAGCTCTTGCAGTAGAGGATCAACTGCCCCTCTTGTCTCACGAAATTGTGGGGTGATCAGAGAAATCTAGAGAGGAGGTAGACACTCTAAAACCTCTCCTTTTCTCTTTCTTTTCTCTCTTTCTCCCTCATTTCCCTCTGGCCCCAGTTGGGTCAAGAGTTGAGTAGAGGGGGAGGTGTCCTCTCATGCCACATATCCTTCTAAGTGGCTCTTTGGATTACTATCCATATCCATCTATTTGATTTCTACCCAGTAAAGATACCATGTCACCGGAGTCCGCCAGGCTCATGTTTGACTAGCTCTCCCTTGTGCGATGTCTCATCTTGAGCCACTTAAAATGCCCTGATCCATCTTGATGCCTCGAAAATGTAAATTAGGCTATCTTGGAGATTACGATGATTCAAAGTGGTAGCTATATTTAGCGAGACGATTCCAACGGTGAAGTTCGTTTTGTCGTAAAGATCGAAAAATTCTTGATTTTGACCATTACCATTTACCCCTTTTTGAGAGAATTTAATTTTTCTTGGGTTTTACATGGCTTCGCCTAACACGTTTAATAAATGGGTCATGTTGAAGTGTTGACACGCTAACATGATTTATTTCGGTGCTCCGTTTAATTGTATATTGGTGGTGCCTATTTAACTAAGTTATTTATGTTAAATACTGGAATATTAGTACTATTCTCATTAATTACTAAATAATAAAATTAATAAACATGTTAAATTTAATTGGTTATTTGTATTTAAATATATGGATCTTATTATTTTAAATAATCAAATTAAAATGAGTCATATTAGTTATTACCACACAACACGAATAATAAATGGAGTTAGGTGCGAATGTTGACAACGTTTATTATTCATACTCAGGTTTGGGTTGAAGTGAATATTGACGCCGTCAGGTACATTGACCCGACACGAAACGGACCCCATTATCTGAGTGTACCCCTAATTTTCAAGTAGGCCTGAATGTACCATTTTAAAAAATATATATATAGGGATATGAACTTTAAATTTGAATAGTATTGCATTAATTTGCTTAGACTTCAATACAAATTGTACACATATTTAAATAATAGATGAAATGAAAGGAATAGTAGTACATTATCTAACCAAAATTTTATTTGTATGGCAACATAACTTTATTTCTTTTATGACAACAATTTGAATGCGTGGTTGATTGGATTCCATTGTTTTAATTTAACACCCACTCAGTTCAAGATACTTACATTTTCACCAAATAATATCAACTCTTTTTTTTCTTATTGTTTTTCCCACTCAATTGATTTGCTTGTGGTTTTTTTCATCTTGCCGGAGTTGATAGAGAGTTTGAAGGGATTCATCCATCAAAATGTGTGGGAAAAGTGCAAGCCTCCAAATCTAACGACCCTTGTCTTTTAGCAGTGGACATTAATTTTCCAAATCATAACTTTTAGTCCACTTGCGACACCTATCCAGGTCCCTCGTGACAACCCGTTAATTTGCGAAACACATGAAATATCAGATATCGATATCACTCATTTGTCTCATATATTGAGACTCATTCCTGCATATTTAATTCACAAATATACAAAAATATATGATAGACTATTTAACCAACAGTCCATTTAACAGTCCTTTTATACAATAAAAAGAACAAAACAAAACAAAACCGCATTCGGCTATCATCCCTCATGCAGTCCCATATGCGGGTTAGACGCTTTACGCGGACCTATGCAGAAGAAGGGTCCCCGCGGCCGAAGATGGCAATGCAGTAGAAAGTTTTCCTCGAGGGTTACTCGCTTTTAAAATGCATACTGATAATGCATAAACATCGATCACATTTCGCCCCAATATATGCAACATTATGTGAAATGTTCCATGTATCATGCATGAGATGCGACCTCATACTCACAACTTTGAGTCTGATGTGAAGCTCCCCACACCTGCATTGCCAAGTGTGAAACAGTCATTAGTATTTAGCAGACTTAAACCATTGGACAACCCTCAATTTTAATTTATATTTCATGGTTTCTTTTTCTTTTTGTAGACACGGATTTTGGGTTTCAGGACGCGCACACCTTTCCAGCATTTTGCGAACTTACATCGTGCTGGATTCATGTCTTAGTGAATAACTTTGGGTCTTTCACCGCAGTGAAGCGGAGGGGATCTACTTGACTTGCTCCACCCAAAACATCATCATTTATCATTTTTGATCAATTTACGTCGTGAGTCTCAACCTTGGACTTTGTCCATTTTCGAGCTCACAACCCATTCCTGTCTGGTGATACTCGATACAGCACCCACGGGCTGATCACGTGTGACCGTGCATATGAAATCGTGATGCGATGCATTTCCTTCATGTTACATATATACATAGGTGCTACATGAAATATTAATACACCATGGACATTATAATTTTACATATAATTTCCGTTACCATTCCATGTTAATACATCATGCAAGCACACATATGCCTTGATTTTTACAAACATATTATTAAATATTTTACAACAATAACTTTTCAAAATGGCCCAAATCTCGGACCCACATAAAAGCAGGCACCTCTCCTTCCTTCACGGTTCGTAAGCTGAATTCTTGTGATATCAAGACACACCACAAAATCAAGAAGACATCGGGTCTAGAATCAAAATAAGCACGAACTGATTGGTTGTCAGAAATAGTTTGAATCTATCCGGATTGTCGAAAATAGTCCCAAAATTCAACACAGGCGCCAGAAACTGGAGTCAAATTCAACAAGGCAGTCAGAAAATAGTCCCAAATATGCCTTGGCCAATAAGCAGTCAGAAATTCAGCGATTTGTCAGCGATCCTAAGAATTACAGAAATTCCTCGCTCCAGTCAAAAAAAAATTGGGACTAAAATTTGGCAACTCACGACCTCTAGTCAATCCTAAGCCCATTCGTAGCCTTTACAGGCTAGAAATAACACAAGTAGGAAAATTCCCTCCTCATGGAGTTTGACGAAACTCTAAGATTTTGATACCCACGCGTAACTCTCGTTGCATGGATTGACTTTGCCTTCTGCTCCGACGAAAACCTACGATCCAATTTCCGTAGATTTTAGAGAGAAGTGAAGAAAGAAAAAATAAAAAAGAATATCTCTCTCTCCATTCTTACGCCCTCTCGTCTCCCTTCCTTTCCTTTTTTTTTACTATTCCTTTTCTTTTTATTTATTCTTTTTTATTTATTATTATTATTATTATTATTATTATTTGGATAAATAGCTCATATTGCCTCATTCGGGTCCATTTCTATCCCGAAATAATTTATTTCTTTTCAGTTCAATTTATATTAAATGCATAACTCCGAAGCCATTTCTGACAGAAATTTTCGTAAAAATCTCGTCATGAAGTCGCGTGACTTATCACCCGGAAAATCGTAAAAATTCCAATTATCTCATAATTTCTTGAAATTTTCTAGGTCACTAGATTTCGCGGGAACCCAATTTACCTTATTTATTTGTTTCATCATTCGAGATCTAGAGAATTTTCTAAAACTATGAATATACAGCCTTATCAAACATTATCATTTTCCATTTTGAAAATTTCATTTCCGGTTTACCACTTCTCACCATGTATGTTTCCATTCTAATATCCTTAAACACATTCGCATCTCCCAGACAAGCGTAGAGGAAGATCTTGACTAATCAGACGATAGAGTACATTATCGAGGCTTCACCTATTTTTAATTCTGCTATGCAGCCTATTGCTTTTTCATAGCTCTGCCTCTTTGGCTCAAGTTCCTGTAAGGAAAATCAGCGGAGAAGCAAGAATCATCATATGATTTAGAATATTCAATTCAGTACTAAACTAATATAATATGTGAGATCGTACCTTGTAGTTTACGATATCTTTGGAAGTAGTAGATCTTTGAACTATCCTCGGTGATGGAGGCGGCGTGGCGCTTGAATCACTAAGAAAGGATGCACTTTTCTCTGGCTATTCTCTGAAACATTCTTATTGGATCTAGATCTAGGGTTGTATTATCTTACTCTGTTTATAGGTACAAACCTAGAATCTGAATAACCATTTAGGCCTCCACACCTCGGAGGCCCTAAACCCATGTGTAAAGAACCCATTTAGTATTTTAATAACTTGGCTTGGACTTACTAGTATGAAAAAATCCAACAATCCACTTGCTATTAAAACAAGTCAGGGTTCTTTCTTATAAGTAGCAGTATAGGCTCTGTTTATCCTGAGCTAGTTTTGGGGATCTACGGTTATCATTAATCAAGAGCTCTCATAGTATAAGCAATTATCTAATCCAGTGCTATTTTTAAAAAGCCCGAGTGAACTTGAGATTAATAATGTAAATATTAATATTATTTTCTCCTTTGTAAAATATCAACTAATTAATAAGATTTTCTATCAATCAATCGATTATTTATTCTCTTGATTTATCAATTTCTTCTAATGGATAAAATGCAGTCATTGACTTCATAACATCCAGAAATCTTGAAATATATTAGAGGGATAACATACAAATTCTATTGTTTATTTCATAAATACCCGTGATAAAAAATCTTGCTCCCCGAATCATGAGATATTGGTCGTTGATAGACCTCGGCTTTGAAACCGAGTCCGTTAATGACTATTAGCCAGATACTCGTGGATGTCGAATTACTTGAAACACCACTCACGAAAAAATCATTTAGTCTCTTTATCTGAAGTCTGCAGTCTATTATATCTGACAATTAACAATGACCACACGGTCCGCATGCGGAAGTAAAATAATGGCCATAAATTTTGCATCAATAAAATACATCAACTATATACCATAGTTCAAGAGTTAATAAATCACTTTTAATTCAACATATATTAATGTACAATTTCTAACATATATACAAAATGACAATGCCAAATCCTGGCTTAAGCTTTCTTGTGGCCTCTAATGAGCGTCATCCTCCATTACACTCCTGTGCACGAAATAATGATCCCTCAGCAGGGTAAATAAGGCCAGTCGTGATAATTCCTATGGAACACTCCTACCTAAGTGCACATGCCGCAGCAACAAATCACATCAATGATTACATGAACCTGCCAAGAATGTCCCTACACGGCCAATCTCATGTCAGATTCTCAGAGCTCCCTCACATATACCTAAACTGAATCTGAGTAAAATATATCGATTTCAAAATAAAGCTTTTTGTTCTCGAAACTCACTGCAATTTCGGTAAAATTTGATGGACTACCCTCTAGAAAGCGAATCTATTCAGTTAACCTAAATGATTCTTGACCCCTCAGGCTGGTGTGGACAATCTCCCAACACAATTCTCGAAAAATCTTGGTGAAATTCCTTTCACAAACATTTTTTTCTTTCATCATGCATTCACTTCTAATATTCTAGAGTACCCCAATGCATATAGAATACGCAGTGTCAATCCCAATAGGCACTCATGCTAATATATAAAACATATATACAACATAAATTAATCCCATAAATCATGTTATTAAATTCACATCAATAACACCAAAATTAGCTCCATGACTCAAATTATTAGCACAAACAATTATTTTGAATCACTCGACTTCATAAAGTTCACACCAAAAATCACGTAACTATTCCATTAGGCAGCTTTACTTCTTGGCAGAGCGAACCAGCAGCGAAACGGCGGAAATCTACAGGCACTCCTTATCTCTAGGAAATCTTATCGACCACTCACGCCCGTTTCCTTCTCAAATGGAGAAAACTATTCATTTGTCTTTATTCTCATTTAGCACCAAAATTCCACTTTTATATCCCTTTTGTCTTGATTTTTTGACACGGCTTAATCTATGCATTCTGTCTCATCCTCTCACTAATCATGGAACATGTGTCACATGGGTACATGTAGTAGGTGGCTTTTGTCACATCACATGTCTCTTACAAGCCGTTTTACAGCAACCGACACTCGGTCCCTCAAAAAACGTGAAATTCCGACTGTCTTGAAATTCGACGTGGTAGCTAGATTTTGCGAGACAATTCCAACGGTGAAGTCCATTTCGTCATCTGAGATCTAGAATAATTTTGGGTTTTGACTGAAATTATCATTTTACCCTTTTTCACAAAATTCGAATTTTCTCGGGTATTACACCTCACTTATTGACAACTCAAAGAACAATAATCATTTAAATACCTATCTATAATAAACTCAGGATTAAGAGAAGAATAATAAAGAAATATTGCTTGAGATTTATTTCCTTTTAAATTTAACACTAAATAAATCTCACTTTGATCCCTATCAAGGAAGCATAATTTGCACCAATATTTTATAATAACCAAGATCAGAATTATTTCTGCATAAAATATTTGTAGTTCACAAATAAGCGCCAACTTTGTTTAATATTTGTGATCTTAATCATTAATTGAGGAACCTATGATCCATGTGCTTCTATGAACGTATTCATATGATCATATACTCCTGTCCAGGACCTTATCTTAAAATATCGGTGTACTGCAATAATATGAAGAATACCTCATATTGTATTAAATTAAACTCATAAAATATAATAACACATAAATGTGTTCTAAATAAAACCTGAATAAACTCCACTTGCCTTAAAACAAGTCTGAGTAGACTCATAACACCCATATAATCTACATGTTTCTAGGCTTCGAGCAATTAGTATCTTTGTAAATGGAGTGCGCTAAAGTTTTCCTCTATTCTTGAATCAATATCCCCTTGGAAATCTGAGTCTGTATAACCAATAGTTTCCAGACTCCCACTAGAATATACTAGCATATAATCTCTTGTTCTCCTTAGATATTTGAGAATATGCTTTAATGCAATCCAATGTTCTTCTCCTGGATCGGATTGATATCGACTAACTATTCTCACTGCGTAGCAGATATCTGGCCTGGTACATAACATGGCATACATGAGACTACCTGCGCGAAAGAAAAGGTATCCTGCTCATCGTTCTTTCTGCTCAACGAGTTTTGAAGTGATTTCTCCTTAGAAAAATGAACTCCATGCACGAAGGAGTAAAGTTCCCGAATCTTGGAGATTTTCCATGAACCAGCTAAATTTTATCTATATATAAAGCTTAAAGATAATACCAACACCTTATTCTTTCGGTCTCATAGAAGTTTTATTCCAAGAATATAGTTAGCTTCTCGGAATCTCCTGCTCCAATTGCTTTTGCGACCATCCCTTTACTTGATAACACCTAAATATCGTTTAGATTAGTAAAATGTATCGTAAAGGATTAGGAAAACACTTTTGTACCTTGGATCCTTTTGTAAACATAAAGTTCATCGGGACTTTTCTCAAAATCATTATAAAGTTATCAAACTGATCAAACCCTAATGTTATGTTACATGCTTGCTTTGATCCATAAATGGACCTTTGAATTTACATGCTGCATGTTCTTGCCCTCTAGCTATAGACCCTTCGGATTTCTTTGCATGTAGATGTCCTCTTACTCCGCCATTTGTACCCTGTTGCTTTGACATTCACATACTAAATCTCTCGTGTAATTTAGACTTGCGCCATGCCTAAAAAGAATCCGGATGGATTTAAGCATGCCCATCGCTAAAAGGTTTCTTCATAATCTATCCTCTTTCGTATAACCTGCCACTAATTATAGCTCAAGGTTTCTATCTTCCCATCCGCCCATTTTTCTCAGATCCACTTCTACCACCCTATTGATTTACCCCTGTTCTACAAGAGACCGTACTCAAGTTAGAATACATGGGATTCACATGGTCACTGGCCCGTGACGCCCCAAAACCTGTGGGTCTTTGACAACCCACAACCCGGGCTTAAAATCTATATGTCCAGATCACAGACCCATGCCTGGTAGTGAAATGGGCTACCAGCCTCACATACACCACACACTCATCAAATTACAACCCAACTATTTTCCAATAGTTTAAGAGTATTATATCACTTTAGACAAAAACACATATTAAAGTTACAGCTTTAATAATAAGGTTGATATCTAAACACAAAGCCACAACCCGCTTCTTCCAAATCCACTCCTTAAATGAGTCATCTTCTCTAACGCTCCTCACACTAAATAATATTCCTCGATTGTAGAGAGCAATAGCCTAATAAAGGAATTACTCCTAAATTCTTACTCCCCACTTAGGTGACATGCAATGATTCAGTAAACACACATTCAAGTAACAATACGTGATCCTACTAATGTCTATTGCTCATATCCCATGTTCCTGAATCACTCTAATTCCCTCACACTCTGCCTGGCCACATCAGATGATTAGGTGTGTGGCCAATCGCTTTCAAAACAGAAATCAGCCTCGAAACACACTGTACCGACTCTGGTAGTATCGATCATCTCCAAGGCTTAATGTATCAGAGAACCTTCCTAAACACCACGGCTCCTCCGACGGTAATTGTTAGACCATCTCCCAACACCATTCTTCTGAAATCATCCATTAAAATTCCTTTGCAACCATGTTCATTTTCGCTCAATTTTCATGCTCATGCACTCAGCCACATAATTTCTAGGTTACTTCCCAAGGTATTATGAAATGCAATATGCCATTTCAACAGGCTTCAGTACAATATATCACTTATGCATATGGTTCTCAAATTTGCATCATACTTTCACATGTTAATCAATTTTGATCAACCAACACCCAAATTAGTTCACTTGAGCTAATCACACTTCCATTTCCAAGTCCTACACACACAATTATATTTTTCTGCAGATCTATCAACATAAGAATAAATACATTTAATTTTATGCCTTAACGATTTAATTTCCACACAACTCAAGCATTCACTAAAACAATTTGCATAAATGGCATATGAGATGCTGTCTAATTTATATAAACTGTGGACTGGTTAATTGGGCCCAAACATATCACATATCCGTGGGCGCCCCATCACCAAACATAGGTTCCATTCAGGGAACCTAATTCCCATGGCCATTTCCTCCCTACATATTATTGACCAAAACATAATTTAGCAGGTATAAATTATGAAACAATCGTTCTTCAAATCAATCCCTAAATTGCTCACACAGGTTCAACATTTTCCAACACCGGGCCCCAAGTTTTCGATCGACCAAATCGCCACTCACTACCAATCAACTCAACCATTAACAAACACTTAAACAAAGGGTAACCGGGCAGGATAAAACCCTCACCTCACGTAGTTTATCAAACTCCCAAAACCAAGGCTCTGCCAGCTCTTGCCAGTTGAGAAACGCTTCTACCTAAGCTGATCCGACTGGCTCTTCAATCTAATCCTGGCAGAGAAGCTGTTCTTCTCACTAAAATCCTCCATTTTTTAAATATGCACCTCTCCTCACTAGACGCACGCCAGCCAAAAAAGGAGAAGAAGCCTCCTTTCGTCCTCTTGCCACATGTCCTCCTAACTGGTCGAGAGGATTTCATCCACTCAACCCAACCACTTTGACTTTCTACCCAACGGGCATCATGCCATGTGTCAACGTGGCCCCACCTTGAGCCTGCTTGACTGGAACTCCAGGCTTCGACACGTGGCACATCGTGAGCCGCCAAAGGCTGCGGCCCCCAACGCTGCTTCCCCAAAAAACGTACCTAACCGTCTCTTAATTGGGACGACATCTAAACGGCGAAGTCTCGTTTATCATCCAGATCAGGTGGTGCCTGGATTTTTACCGAAATTACGATTTTTTGCCATTTTTCGTAAAATTGAATTTTCTGCTCCATACGTCTGATGAGCCACTCCTCATCAACATCCTCCGCGTTTTTGTAATTTACGGATCCTTTCGCTATAAATGGTTATAGGTCAAGAGATATTCCGATGGCTTCAGGCTGCTTCCTCCCCACTAAGCTAAAGCTCCACCGTTGCTGCAGTTCTACAAGAACTCTTGTAATCATTTTTGAATTTGATTTCTCTCGGGCTGCTTTGATTCCACTCACAGATATCTACCTATCAAGGTTTACCATTTCAGCTCTCCACCGTGCTCTGCCTCCTCTCACCTCTCTCGATAATATTTCTCATTTCTCCGTGAACACGCACTCGGAAATAATAATGGCACAATAGGTCCAAATTTTGTGTGGTTTAGGTGGATTCTGAAATGAAGTCAAGTTCTTAAGAATTACCTTACTCTCGCTTTCTGAAGTTGTTTACAGTCTTCCTCTAAGAATTTTGCATTATGCTCACTATAACTTTCTTCTCGAGAACTAAAAAAATCCACCTCTCGCCCTTTGCAGGTATCCAATAAAACATGTTTTCTGCATGATTCCAACTTTATGTGGTTCCTTTCTCAAGACATACTTGAGCACCCTGTAGATACCGAATATGGTTTAAACCAGTCGCGGCCTGCTCCACAATCCAAAGGTGTCTTAGAAACCGACTCTAGAAGGAATCAAATCTCAATAGTATGAGCGCTCCCAAGGCATTAATCCCCAAAATGATATAGGTAGAGATGAATAACTAAGCATCGATCTCACCATGTCTAGGAGAGTTCTCTTCTCCTTCTCAACTCCATTTTACGAGGGTGTCCTGTATCACGCCGTGAAATCCATCCCTCCTGAGTTAAGCAAAACTTAAACCTCCAATAGGTATTCACCGCCTAGAGATCAAGTTGCTCGACATGACACCTAATCGCTTTCAGCCTCAACCTGATATTCTCAAATTTATCAAAAGTTTCGTGACTTTCGCGCATACGTGAACAATAAAACCATATAATGAGTAGCGTCATTTGTAAAAGTGACAATAAAATACTCATACTCCACTCCCCGGCTTGAACATGCATCGGGTCAGTGATACACAAAGATGCACCAATTTCACTGGCTTGTCAGACGATATCCTGCCTCGAAGTGGCTGTCATTATTTTACCTTCCAAATGTGATATTCACACATTGGTATGTTCAAATGCTGTGGAATTAAAATCACTACTTCACCAAACCATGTATCCTATTAGGATTAATACGACCTAATCGCAATGCCAAATTCATAGCAAGATCACAGAAATAAATGAAAGAAGATTTACTTATTGAAATCGAGGAATTAAATCAGACTATCAAACCTGTTCAACTAAACAACTCACATAAACCAAATTCCTCTCAAATCACGGAAAGGAATAAACAATTCTAAACATAAAGTCCTATTATTCTCTAAAAATAAAAATCGGTCTGCAAGCCTTACTGGGCAGGTTAATTCCGCTCCTTAAGTTTCCTGCATTTTCTCTTTAATACTGGGACACGTGCTATGTTTGAACCATCGCTTTTGGTGGCCTGATTAATTCTATTTCCAATTTGTCCTCTCTCGTCTCGCACTCAAGCACTCGGGGCTTTCATTTCACAAGGCCTGATTTGGTAACCTGTATCATCGTTTTCTTTTTCGTTCTTGTTTCCACCCTTACTTCTCAGTTTAACAACCTCCGTAAATTGATACCGCCTCGTTTCGAGAGACTATTATTCGCACTCTCAAGCTCATGCATCAATCGAATCGAGTCTCGATCCAGACTTGGCGATACGCAATTGACTTTTAAACTCATTGAAATGTTTAGTAAAGTGATCGCAGTAAGATGAGATCTAGTCTGCTTCAAGTTTTGCCCCCATCACTTCCACTGACCGACATGTGAAATCATCACAACAATGATCCTTTACACGCCACCGCCACGTGTTAATCAAATCGCTGATGTTACTCTGTCTTCTCGGCGCGATTTTTAGCAAACATCCTTCGGCAGTCTGGAGCATTTCTACTCCACCGAGAGTGCCGTCACTTCAAATGACCGCCACAACACCGCAATATAACAATCGGCGAAGTGTTTGCATTCTCCCAAGTCGCATGTTCGCTATATATCATTAGCACCAACTTCCCGGATAGCCGGGTTGTGCATCCAAGACAAACTCGACATTTTCATAATCTAACGATGTATGTTCGCTTTCCAATCTTCAAAGTTATTTCCATCCAATGGTTTTTTTTACCCAGATCATAGGTCAAAGATGTCATTTTCTCGAAAAAAATTTATACATTGTGCATTGTCTAATATTAACTCATATATTGTACAATAAATATATATTTAGTAAAACCCAAAACAAAAATATATTTGTTTGCTTATTAAAGATAATTAGTTTCATAATAAATGCTCACTAAGACATTTATAATGAACTAAAATCCTTGATCATATAAAATGAATAGTATCTAATTCAAGTCAGTCCCAAAAAAATCGGGGGTCATCGACTACTTACATCCCAATCCTCTTATAGATGTAACCTTCCTAGATAATAATTTCATTCTTCAATCACAGTTCATATGGACTATAACACACATTATTAGAGCCTTCGTTGGGAGTTAATAAAATTGGTCAGCGCTTTTTTAAGAACTGCTTAATTTTGAAAATCCCTTTTTATCTCCAAGAGTCACAAAATGGCCATCTAATTAAGTAGATTTTAAAATTATTAGGTTCAATCCAATAAAACCCGAGATCATGATTATCTAATGGGCTTCACTTGACCATTTTATTATTTAGACCCACAAAAATTAAAGGATTTATCTCTTGTTTAATTTTAAATTCACTATCTCTAAGAGTCGACTTGCATGGTGGACCCACACCCACTAAGATTTTAAAATTTAGGTCAATCCAATAAACCCGATCATGATTATCCGATGGGCTTCACATGACCATTTTATTATTTAGACCCACAAAATCAGGAAGGATTTTTCATAATTATATTTATATCTAGATTTTTAAAAATCAAAATTTAATTATGCACATGTATAGCATTGGATTTAAGATAATATGGCACCATCTAGTCTATATGTCATCATATCACAACTAAAGCATGTTACTAAATATAATTTAATCAACCAGAATAAAAAATAATAATGAGACAATAAATATAAAGCCCCAATCCATGGCTTTCCTAAGATGAAAAGAAAAAACACAAGCCCACAACACTTGAGCCCATCATATTAATCCCATTCAATGTCCAAATTTGCTCATTCGGGGTTCAATTTACTAGGCTTCAGAGTCAAAATTAGCAGATTTTGAAAGCCAAAACTCAAACTAAACACATAAACTATAGGGCCAAAGCCGCATTATTCGTAGGCACTTCACCAATCTGAACAACTCCCACATGTGAATAAGTTTTCATGTTCTTTTCTTTCAAGTTTCGTTTATTAGTCTCAAAATTTTATGTTAATTTGTTACCTCAATAAAATGGTGTACAAGAATTTAGATGATAGAGAAAATAAATCAAGAAGGAAACCTAATCTTATGATTAAATTTCCTGTTAAACCGATGAAATACATAGAAAACTCTACCATGGATTAAAGGGCAAACTACAATTATTCAAGAATCCACATCCATGTGCTCAAAATCACATTAAACATGAAACATGCGAATCAACAAATATAGAAACTCAAAGCTATATTGTTAACTCAAACACCAAATACATGAATTGTTTAGGATCAAAATTGAAAATTTAATAATCACACCGTAAGGCCTGATACCACCAGAGGAAAATCACTAAGGCAGAATCCACCATGTGATTTAATGAATCAATTTTAATGGTCAATCACAGATAATCAATGACAAATTCTCAGGGATTTGCAGAGAAAAGATGTACCAAGAACTGATTCTTCCAACCATCCTCTGATATGGAGCAAAGGTAAAGCCTTAACTACTAAGAATGATCGCTTTTCCTGCCACTCTAAACTTAATTTATCTGACCTCATCTGGGGTTGTTATCTTACCTATTTATAGAGTACAAACCCTAGAATACTGACAATATTCGTCTCACACCTCAGGCTTTCGGCTCAAATGCAGGAACCCATTTAGTGTTTTAAACAACTGACTTCATATATTATAGCAAAATCCGTAAATAATTCATCCAAAGCTCACAATTTTATCACTTGTTGTAATAGCTATCAACTCCAACCAAAAAGAAGGTCCACCGTGTTTTCGCGTATATCGCAGCATCTTGAGTCTTAAATCTTTTACGCAACACGGAAGCTCCTATATTATAAGGACAACTTTGTGAACTTAGAAAATTGGATGTTGATTTCAATCAATTGAGGAACTCTCTCTGAACAACATTTTTGGAAGCTAAATAAGTTTGAGTATCTGCAACGACTCCAATCTTTTCCATTTTAATGTTGTCTGGGTTATTTCCTTTGGCCGAGATATCTTTCTAGCTGGTTCATGCTACATAAGTCCTACATTTCGGGCTCAAGCTCAATATCAAGATCTCTCAAATGTGCTAGCATTTCATATTATTCCAGTTAGTATTGAATATTTCTTCTAATATGCATTAATTCTTCACAATCACTACAAGGCCACATCAATCATAAAATTTTTACTTATCATATATAAGGTCATCCCATCAAACATAGTGAATCTCTTCCAATCCTTCGCTTTTCTACAAAGACTCAATCCAGACTCTATAGAACACTCAATCCTCTAGTCATATGGATTTTTTTATGAATAATTTGATTGAAGATTCTTCTACCATAAATAACTTATTGCTCGATGATACTAAAGTCAAGAAGTCGGCCATGATCTCAAATCACTGCACCTAAACAACAACAAGCTTTCAAGAGAGCTCCCTTTATCTTTGCAAAATTTAACAAGTCGATGTCCTCGATCCTCAGTTGCAATGAAGCTCATCGTGTCGTTCCTACTGATTGAACGCATTGGTGAATCTTGTAATATCAACTAAGGTCTAATCTATTTCCGGAAGACTTCTTCCCATTTTCAGTCTTAAGCTCCCTTGATGTAAGGCCGGGGTTCTGCACAAAACAATTTGATGGGAGAAATTCTAGTAACTTTAGTTCAGCTTAAAGCCATGGCTCAAGAGCATAACATGAAAATATATCCCGTATAAGAATGGGAGCAGCCCTGTATGGAAGAAATAATCTGTTAGGATGATTTATACTTAAGTCTTGAATACAGCATCTTCTCTCATTAGAGGTATAAACCTATTACAAAAACTTAAGTGGGAGAGTTCCCTGGAAGAAATAACAAATCGTCTACTTGTGCTTGAACTTGTCCTGAAATCACATCACCTATCGACCCCGAAAGCAACGGCATTGAAGGCTGACCAGCACTTCTCAGTAATGCCAACAATATTTGTAGGGTCAATCCTTCAAAGATGTTTGTTTGTGTCATTTTCAAGGCCATGAACTCCAAATAATAAATTGTCCGATAATATCCTAATACATGTGGCAAATGATGCGATTCATCGAGTCACCTTTATTGAAATTACTATGCTAACCATTTATCATAAAGCTGCCATTGAGGATCCTTATAAAGGCAAAGAGTCATGGTACAAAATAATGTTAGGCTACACACCAATGGTTTCATTCTGGCATTACTTATTCACACATTAGTTCCATATTTGCCTTGTAATAAGGAACTGTGTGACCTATTTTACTTTGTTTCACAAATGATTGTTGAAATATGGCAAAATAAGACAAAATTATCCTTCTTGCTTATAGACTTCGTTTATTTTCTATGCTTATATAAGTCACATGAGCTGAAGTGAATTTCATCAAAGTCACAATACAAGAAAATATTCGGGGTTTCAATTTAGCTCAATTAATTACATGCATTTTACACTTCAAATTTTTAATTTCATTCCAGACGATAAAGAAACTACATAATCTTTGTTAAATTAAGCTGCTATTTTTAAAGGTTATAACCAATAGACCGCTATCAAGATCAATGTCTTTGTCTTATCACTGGCATTAAGTGATATTCCTGTACAAAAGTAATCAGAAAAGTGAAAAACTATTTGTCAACCAAAATTTATGATAAGAAATAAATTTTAGTCTCGTTTAAAGGTTAAAAATTTAGCCACAACCTACTATAAAAACCGCCTCAAAACAGTCATGGGCAAATCGGCATGGCCGCCGGGGATCGATCACCCATAGCTACGGAAAGCACTAACACAAAAATATTTTTCCAATTTGTTCCACAAGAAACTCTTAATCAAAACACCATTACACCTGGTCCAAAACCGACCACACACCAAAGTCCAACATGCATTTTCCAAAGCAATCCCGCACTCGGCTGATATCCACCTTCAAAACCCTAACACACACACCCCGCACTATCCGAAAAACAACCATGGTCGAAAACCATCCCGGCAGGGTTCATTCTAACCCACACGCGCCACATGTACCCTTAAATGAAAAAGGGGCAAGGAACCCAGTAGAGAAACCCCTACCTTCGAGCTGAAGAATCAACCTTCTCCATTCTTGGTACTAGAGCTCCTCACCGGGCAATTAACTCTTAATTCTCTCGGCTACTAAACTCTCACTCACCCGAACAATCGCAGAAAAAATTGACAACTTTGTTCTTTATCTTTTTATTCTTCTTTCTCCACGCACCCTTTGTTCCTCCTTCTTTCTTTCTCTTTATAATGTTTTTTTTTCGTTTTCTTTCCTTTCCTTTCTTCATAGTTTTCTCTCCATGTAAATGTTTTCCGTTTTTTCTGTTTCCTTCTTTCCTTGCTTTCCTTTTTGCTTTTCTTTTCTTTTCCTTTTCTATCCCATTTCCATCATTTCTTTTTTCCTTCTTTTCTTCTTCATATTTTCTCCTCCTTTGTTGTAATATCAATTATATATAATGCTGAGGAAGTTTCTCCCTCATCGGTCATAGCAAGGCTCTTCTGGTAGTGTGGCCCTTGTTTTTCTCCCCACTTATTTCATTATTTCCTTATGACATCACACAACATGTGTTTAATAAGAGCTTACACTATCATGGAACTATGGCTACGGCGTCACTTCTTAGGTGCCATATGGCATCCCATATCCGATGCTATGCCATCCATCGCTACTCTCAAAATTTTAATTACAGATCGCTCGCACCTGACGAAACGACAGAATGAGATTGCGCTGGAGATTATTCAACCCAGAAGTCCGCTTCATCATCCGCGATCAGAAAATTTCCGTGTTTACCAGACTTTCGGAAAACATCGCTACTTCTTTCTAAAAATGAAATTTTCTCTCGTTTTACACCGACTACTGGCGGCCACTCGGCCTCACCTAATAAACTCGAGGATCCATAAGCCTCGCTCAACGAAGTTACGGGTCGATTCGCTTCCCCAAGACTATGTTCAACTTAAAAGTGGAATGATCAATTCACCATAAACGATCTTCGCCGCGTGATGAGTCTATTCTGGACTTAATCAGAGATTCGACAAAGGCCCAACAAACTGATGAGGCAACATGATATTACGGGCCTCTGGTCCTCAGAAGTTTTTGTGTCAGACCATCCCTTTCTTCCGCAACAAGACATCATCGGGACCCACTGCAACGATGGAAGAACTGCATTGCACGGTGATGATACTCTACGCTGAATACACATCTGGCAAATGCCTTACGCTGATGATACCGCCAGCAATAGCAAGCTGGCCAAGAAGTGTTAGTCCAGAGCAAGGGGGAGGCCAACGGTGGACCAAGACCCAGTGAGCAATGAGAGAAAGAGGGAACCCGCTCCCTAACACCAACATCACCCAATGCCAAACCTCTTCTCATCCCGATCTCTAATTTGGTCGCTCCACCAATTCTGGCCGATCCCAAGCACCAATCGACTTGAGGGGTGGTTTCCACACCACGCATGAAACTAATGTGATGCCGAACTCAAGTTCCTAGCGAGAAACTAGACCTGATTACACCTGGGAATATAGAGAATTGGTGAGTTTAATTCATTTTAAACTTCCAGAGGCTAAAAAGAATACCCGTACTAAAGCTCCTATCCACGTTTCGCCAATCATCAATTACATATTAGGCGACCCAACCGATGATTCACATCAATCCAAGCCGAGGAAAAAGCTGTCATGAAAGCAACATAATAGTCCGTGAATACCACAGCACCTTATAAGTTAGAAGGGGCATATTAAATCCATTAACGACCCCATATCCTTTCCTCCCATTAACCCGTCTAGGGTCATCACTCCACACCACGACGCACTTATGCTTCCTTTATGCATTAACAATTTTGATGTACACAGAGTGCTCGTTGACCCTAGTAGAGCGGCCGACTTGTTAACTTCACTGTGCATGAAAGTTCTGCCATAACCAACAGCCTGCACTTTCGTCGATGATTGAAATGGCAACCATGCTAACCACGGGTGATATCGCTCCCGCCAAGGCAGTATCAATACTCAATGTCTTATTCTCGCCTTGTTGAAGACTTGGGGCCATACACGCCATCAACATCAGTTTACGGCTGCTATGAAAGCAAGACCTCAACCTACCACTAAACAATCTAGCACCGCGCAACAAG
The DNA here is from genome assembly GCA_016808115.1 of Tetrastigma voinierianum. Taxonomy (NCBI): domain Eukaryota; kingdom Viridiplantae; phylum Streptophyta; class Magnoliopsida; order Vitales; family Vitaceae; genus Tetrastigma; species Tetrastigma voinierianum. Next base: position 30,005 of record JAEQBH010009590.1, on the reverse strand, counting down.
GCTCTGACAGTCGATCGAGTGCAGCTGGGGCTAGCAGTCACAATGCTATCGCTTGTTTCAGATGAGCGCAGAAAGGTGAAAGCTCCAAATAATCCAGCCTCGAGTCAAAGTCCCAGAATAGCGCACCACGCTTCTCGCTGACCGTAGGGTAGGAGGACAGGAATAATTAGCTATGGATCCCTGAATCACACACTAAGTCTGAAACACCTTAAGTCCCATATTCGGGATTTTGAGCCACCTGCTCTGGTCCCTTCATATATTTCATACCAGTCTCAAGATGGTTCTACCACTAGAATCACTATCGGAAGATTATGTCTTAATCATATAGCCAAAAAAGATGTGAATAATTTGATGTATCTTGATGATTTCTTTCACAAACCCAACATTTTCCTTTTACAAACACCTAAACCAATCCAAACCAATATAAGCCATGTAAACACCCTAAACTTAACTAAACCATCTAAGAACACTTAGCTTCACATTGTGAAGGTTTATGAAACCCAACACAAGTAGAAAGGGGGTTGTACTTGGTTTTTTTCTGTACCTTAAATCCCTTCAATCTTCAATGCCAAGCTTTTCTTCTTCAATCCTGATTCTTAAACTCTTGCTTAATTGAGCAAGAATCACAACCCTCCTCACTTGCAAGCTCCTGGGGCCTCCTTCCTCTCCCTCAAATGCTTTGCTCAAAATGACCTTCCAAGACCACTTTTGGTCTTGGTAAATATCCTATGTCACATAAGGCCTTGTTCGGGCCTTCTTGCAAAATCCATTCTCGGTTTAAGTTCTCCTAATTGTTAGCTTCACCTACTATTTATCTCTCTATTTGCATTTAAATTCTCACAATCACACTCAGATATTTCTTTTCTATAACTTATGACCCTTAGTCCTTATTTACAATTTCCTAATTTTTCCTTTTTCACTGTTTATTTCTAAACAATTAATTACTTATAATAATATTTATTTATTTTTTACCTATATAATAATTTAATCAACATTCATTTAATTCCTGAAAACAATCAATGTCAGCTCTAATTTATACCCCAATATATAATAAATGGTGAAAAATTTATGTATTTTTTGGGCGTTACAAATGAGGGCACTTCACTCACAGTGTTCCCCAAGCAAAAGATCAGTAAAGACCCCACTGGCTTCAGCCGCCAAACAGAAGAACCAGTGTTGAAGCCATCCTAGTCGGATTGAATTGCATCAGAAGACTTCTGCAACAAACTTATAATTGGAGCATTCCAATCGTGGTAAAAGTAAATGCAGAGAAGGAGTCCTGATCCCACTGGCGCAGCATAAATTCCGCAAGCAACGCCCACAGTTTAATTAAAGTCAATACGCTCCTGTGACTGAATGAAAGTGACGCCTAAATGTGGTCATTCTTACCCATAATTAAACAATATTTTTATCTTCACAATGATTCTCGAGCAGCTATCGCCCATAGCTGGCTGGCTTAAACTCCCTTCCCTGATGGACCCTTAGTACAAGATATCATGTATGGAGAACTCCCTCAACAAGAAAGGACATGGTGCCCATAAGTCCTGAACACCCCACTTTCTGATCACGTGGGCATGAGCCTAAACGATCCTGATCGTCATATCCAAATGCTCCACTAAATAGGCTGCAAGATGTGTGGGCCGACGCACTATGACAGTGGCAACCATCCGTTGCAAGACAACTCCTCGTAATACGAGCCTGCAAGAATAAAGGTTTCCAGGCCTGACAATGGCATTTGACCATTATATAATTCATTACAAGATGATCGTAGCGCTTATTATATATACGTCCTGAATAATATTATTAATTTATTCAATTGTCCTCTGAATCATAGTTGTTAAGGAATAACAATGAATTAAGATTAGTATAAAGCTCTGATTATGATATTCATGGATGAATATGTGTATGAGGTAATAAATCAAATTTATCTATTTGTTGAGAACAAATATCGACGCACTCCATCTTGAGATTAATACATGGATCAAAGTCCATAAGTTAATCTCTAATGGCCAGTTATTAAATCTCAATTCGAGATCGCTGCAAGAAGCTCTCAATATAAGAATGTTTTGATATAATCAAACGTTGTCTTAATCTATTAATTATAAGGTTATACTTGAACATAATAAGAATTAAGTATAGATATGAGCTATTAAGATGGAATTTATCCCTCTTATTATAAGAGAGATATCTTCAGTCCCCCGACAATCGAGTAGGTTTGAGAAAATGTGCATGAGCTCACTAAAATGAATCGTTTTGAGATCACCGTCAGCCTGCTTACCGCCTAATCGGGTTTCCCAGCATAATCAAAGATAGAACGATATAAATGTTTGACTCTGTCCAGTACTCATATTCTATCAAGATATCATGAGACAAAAGGATTATGTCATTAGCGTATTAAGGTTAACTCACTGCTTCTCTTCTGAACTCATTGGTAGTCAATGTCTTTACAGAGGCCACTTATGACTCAGAGGATCAAAATGTGATTTGTGCCTACCGCCACAAAAGAACTAAACTCACAGGGTCGTGACATTAAGAACAAATAATAATCTGCTATGGTTTTTCATTCTCCTCGTAGTAATTTAAAATGATGAGATTATTTTAAATTACAAATAACAATTAGTCATATTTAAATCAATTTAATTTTGAGAAAGTTTAAATTGGGTGGATTTAAATTATACAATAATATAATGGTTATATTTTCTCATTGGGATATAAAATAATCAGGAAGGGTTTTTTAATAAAAGAGTTTACCATATAATAATATAAATTAAGTTTCATTATTCGATATGATTTTGAATTTAAATTGTTATTATTTAAAAGTATTTTGGGCCACATATAATAATATAAATTCAAGCTCTTTATCCGATAAGGATTTGAATTTGAATCATATTACTTAAAAGAGTTTAATAGATAATAATAATGTAATTGCTTTCTGACTGATAAGGATTGAATTTAAATTGTTATATTTAAAAGAGTTTTAAATATACAATATAAATCTGCTTCCTTTATTCAGGCATTTGAATTTAATTACTACATGAAAAGAGTTTCAAATATATAATAATAAAATAACAAAAAAACTCCTAGTTTATATATAGATATATATATGTGAGACATATATATTTTAGTAGTGGCCGCCTTTTACTCTAAGAACAACCAAAAAAACAGAGAGACTTCACTTATTCAGAAGACGAACTCGAACTAGAATTCCAATAAGACTGCTCTATTATTTGTTCGTGTGTGGATACTTAGAGGGTGGTCGCTTCAAAGGCAAAGACCTTGAAGATCCGAATAACCAAGACGCTGCATTTTGAAGGCTTGACTAACCCATCATGTGCAGGGCTACCTCTTCCTTCGTTTTTATGAAACGGAGACAGATTCCTGTAGTTATGGGATAAATTTGGAACACCCACAAAGTATAAGTTCAATCGATTGATATTCGCTCAGAACCAACAGAGCTCACATCACCAGGGAGATAGTCACAACCATGAAGTCTCGACGCAGCTGGCCGACACGCAGGCGGTGCGACCTAAGTGTCATCAGCAAGCTCCCATCTCCAATGATCGCCAGATCAAGATTTAATGTCCATCTCAAGCCCGCGGCCCATCACCCAATGGGACCGACATACAGGTCGCTCCTCACAACCCCACTTCAAAAGAAGTCATATACTACCACCGATTACTTCAAAGAAAATGGCTGTAGGTCGAGATTTTCAAGTCAACGCATATGACGCCACTCGCTTATTTGTGGCACGTTGGTCGGGTTCGGCATTCTGCCCATCTGATTTATCAACGCGCCTCCCACCTGAGTAATGGCTCATAAAATCGCCACAGAATTGAAAATAAAACACTTATAATTCACCCCGATATCCACAAAGCAATCCTGCCAGAGGATTCAACCAAAACACTATCGATGCACTCTCAAAGAAATAATGACGTGAAATTAAATGCAAATGGGTAGATGAGAGTCATCCTCGGGCCATAATGATCGCCTCCAGAACAAACCAAGATATCTCCCTTTCAGATTTCACTCATGGGATGGAAGCTATAATCCCTACGTAAACTTGCAGATGCCTACGTCCACAGAATGGATATGCCCGGTAATGAGTACAGAATCCATAACATGACCTGTAGACATTCAAGAGAGATGGCCTCAAGGTGGAGACGCAGCCAGACGGTAGTATCCTCACACCGCTCTGCTATAAATTTATACAATGTGACTATGAAAACCCCGAAAGGTTCCAGCAGACTCTGGTCTTAAGGAAAGTCTTCGAAAACACAGCCGATCCAGTGGCAGGAAAGCTTCAGGCCAACTGGGAAGGGCCATATATTGTAATACGAGCCGACGAATCCGGATCATATGCTTTAGATAAGATGGATGGAACACCTGTACCTAGAATGTGGAATGCTATGCACCTCAAACGATACTATCAATAAAAAGATGATTCACTTTCTAATTGTATTTTCATCATTAATTTTAATTTCTAAAAGTCCCGAATGTGGAGACTGGGAGGTTAATGCCTTGATCCTACCTAATATATTGATGTCCACTAACTCGCCTAGAAGTCCTGATACGCTGGTAGTTAATGACCTATCCTACCAAGATGGTTAATGCCCAGCTGGCTCAGTCTAAAGTCCGGATGACACTAAAAGGTTAATGCCCCATCCCACCTTGGGGGTTTCACAACCAAATTGCCTGGCCTAAAAGTCCGATGGCGCTAGAAAAGAATGACCTATCCGACCTAGTATGGTTAATGCCCACCGTCAATAAAGTCCCGAGATGCTGGGAAGGTTAACGCTCATCCACCGTGATGTCGAGCGTCCACCGGCCGCCAAGTCCCGGATGGCACAATAGAGCACGACCCATCCTGGCCGCAAGATGGTTAATGCCCAAATGAAGCTTAGTCTAAAGTCCGATGGCGCGCAGGTTATCACGCCCTATCCTACCAAAGATGGTTGATGTCCAACTGGTCTTGCCTAAAGTCCGAATGGCTTAACGCTAATGACCTATCCGCCCATGGTTAATGCCCACTGAAGTTCAATCTAAAGTCCCAGATGGTACCAAGGTAAATGCCCTATCCGAAGCCTCGCATGTTGATGTCTAACCGTTCTGGTTTGGGTCGATGGCGCTGGGGAAGGTTAATGCCTCTATCTAGCCAAGATGGTTAATGTCCACCGCTCGCCTAAAGTCCGACAGTACAGGTTAACGGTTCAACCATCCATGGCACTCGCCCATATGCCCGCCCTGTCGTCCGGGAAAGGCTGACTCTCATCCAACCTTAGCACGAATTGATGCCCCACTGGTATAATCTCAAGTTCGATTAAGATTGATGTCCTACCAAGCTCAATTCAGTTGATGCCTAGCTGGTACGCTGCAAAGCCCGGATAGGGAAGAGAGCAAGTGAATCAACGAATGATTTCCCAAACCTGGACTACACCCTACTCATTACACACTCCACACCCGCCAACAAAACCGAACTACCGATCTGCAGAGGAGTCATCAAAATCACAAAATAACACATGCGCCACAGTCCAGCACACTATCTCAAAACGTTCCGGTACGTAATCCGGGCGGAAGGAGCACCACTCTAAGAAGCAAGCGCAGAACAACGCAACCCTAACTCCGCCGGCAAGGCACCGGCTCCTCCCTCCCAAACACCGACAGAATTGAATTGTCACCTACTTAACCCTGGCTGCAGAGGAGTTGCCTAATTTCTCGCTAATACACCGCCGAACGACAACGCCTTCACACAGAATAGGCACCCCAGTACCGAGACAAATGTTAACTACGAGGTAATGGTTGACGTGTTCAAGATCCCGCTAGATCCTGAAGCCATTTCTAAAATATTGTGCGCAAAGGCACATCAACCGTATCCGTAATTGAAGATAACGTCAAAACCAACATCAAATTTGCTCCAAAGCCTTCTTCTTTAAAGGCCCCCGCCCGAAAGCGACAACTCCCTCTCAGCCCCGAGTTCTAGAAGCAAGGAAACCAGCTTTGTCGACTGCAGGTTCCTCCCGCCTCTCCCGGCCGGTTTTCCAACAAGCCCTGCCAGCCCATCATCTAACTCGTATCCACCTTCCGCTGGCGCCTACAACTAAGGCATGCGCCGCACCCCGTGCTAGCCTCGCATTCACCCGCACGCCCACCGCTCTTCTGGAGAGAGAGAGATTCAATGGCCATCGCTACCATGACGAAAATGCCCTCTTCGTTTTAGCACGAATCGCCTTTTCACAGAAACTTCTTTAGCCTCCACCTAACGCCGGCTGACTTCATTTCCATAAAGAACACTTAGTGTATTTTCCGGGTCGGTAATCACCGATCATGATAGCCGTAGCCTCCGCGATTCAACCTGGTTCAAATTTCGATGTCGAAGGCCATGTTCAATGGCGCGAATCAATAAGAAACATACATGATAGGACAATAACTAAGAATTAATGCTAGAACACGGCAATGTTTCATGCTTTCAGCTTCGTTTCATCGGAAATTGGCGGGCTGCGAACCCGCATCCCATCTTCAATCATCCGCTGTAGATCTTTATTTGTCAAGATCAATGTGGATCAGGATCGAATACTCTTCGCCTACTCGGCCCGAGTAGCCAGAGGAACCGCATCAACGAGCACACTGTGCAAACGGTGGAGCCAAAGATCTGCTTCCTGAACAAGGGCCTCCATCGATCGATAACTTCCTCGGGCGCCTTCCAACAGTATAAGGTACCTCTCTCCAGGTGGGAGTCGGCCAGAGGAGGAAGATACACTGAAGCAAACATCCGATCAGAAGGCCGATCCCTGACCCACCGTGCGTACTGGGCCTTATCCGACCGGTCAACTGCCCGGCTACAAGGAGGATGAATCACCCTGGACGCCGCGGGAGCGGGTGAAAGCCTCCCGGACACCGACGCTGGAGCCGGTTGGTCATTTAAACCCATTTAAGGTGAACCTGAGATGAAAATTACTCCAAGACTCTAACCTCATCCAAGAGATTCCACCATCCCTCCCTGGGCCATCTGAGATGGCATCGCTTGTCACGCCTAAAGCTAGCATCTCACTCTACTTCTATGGAGCAAGAAAGTTATGAATCAACCTATTATCCCGTCCTCTTCCCTCTTCTTCTTCCCAATCCAAGGGACTACTGACAATGGGGAACCCAAGGACGGCCCTCCACCCTACCTAGAATGCTTTGATCGACGCCCCCTTCCTTCTCTTCGCTGTTCTGGGGCAAGATGCCTTTCTTCTAAGGATGTCGCTCAAATGGCTACTCCCCCACCCGCCCCTTGATACCTGTGTGGGGCAAGGCGGATCTCAACGATGAGGCTGCCAAGAGGAAGATCACCATTTCCCACGCCACTTCTGTTCTTTCCTCTGTAGCTGAGGACCCATTTGATGAGTTTCGAGTGCCTAAGATCCAGGTGTTTTACTCCACGGTCTCAGGGGGAGGGCTATGACATAGAGGATCTAAGGACCTAGTCATTGAGTCAGTTTCACCAGAGGAGGTTCGATAATGCCTCATCGAGTCTCTGACTGACTCGTTATTCCATTCTTCCCCCGCGAACAACCCACACAATGAGACACGTGTACACAAATGGCATACGAAATATATAATTGTAGGTGTGCCCGCAGAGCACAATACCTAAACATTGAATGGTTTGCATCAAACTAAGGTCGGGAACCCTAAGTCCCAAGGTCCCCCGACCAGGATCACACCCTTTGCCCACTCGATACTACGAGAGTCTCGTGACAAATTGTGTAAACTCGAGGGCTGGGTCGACATGACATCCTAATTCACCATTTTTGCACCTCAAGGTATATAAGTAAACAAACCTCCAATTGTAACGAAAGATCGTCGGGTGGTTTGCAATGACAACACCCGCTAGAACCGGAACACATTGGGTGAACAAGGGCGTGGCGCCTGCAAAGTGTAAGAATTGAGCCACCGATACACGGAAGTGAAGCCTGGCCGCTTAGTTGCTCCCGTGAAAACACCGCGCCAGACTTTCACGATAATACCTCTCCATAATCACTGTGGATTGCCGCTGCTACTTCGGCCTCAACAGTCAACCTCCATGTATATGAGGAGATGATGCCGCCAGAGAAGACGCCCCCCTGGTAGCCCTCGCTGGCGACCGCCCGGGTTTGCGTGTGGGTCTCTTCTCGACCTCTCGCCATTCGCGCGGCGGCAGGTGCGCAAGGAACATAATCAGCCCGAATCCATGATACCAAACCGGTAAAGGTGAAACCACGCGAGCTCACCAAGCTTCATGAGTCTGCCCAACACCTAGTAGGTTCTGGTGATACCCCACATGCTAATACAACAAACATGAGAACGTGCTTTCTGTAATAAAACCACAGCCCAGAGAACAATGCTTTACCCGTAATGGAAACCAAATGCTTCAATAATTACCATATGCACTAAATTAGATTAGAGTTTCCAGTTAAACCCCTGAAAAGAGGGAAAGATTGACGACATAAGAAGAAACAAGTATAAGAACTGTGAAATCAAATGATGGCTCTCTATGTATTAAGCATTAAGAGCCTCAGAATCGCATTAATGCAATAATCCCGACTATCATCATTAATCACCAATTTGAATCCAACGAGTGCTTTTGGTTTATTAGTGGCAAAGAACTTAATCTGGCTAGGGGCTCAGCCCCGCCACCCTCTAATGTACGCTGGGCCAGGCCTGGCTAATCCTGACCAGGTCCATTTCGGGCACATCAAATACCATAGCCTCAAGTTTATAAGATCGCCCCTCAGGCTACTAGCCACTGGGAAGGCTAGAGAACAATGTGTGCAAGAACGCCAAAACAGCAGTAGTTGTAGTCTCAGTTAATTACACCAGCATGCCTTCATAATTACACACAAAGAAACGCTACAACAAAGTGATCATACTATGATTACAAAGATGACCATCCACCAAACATGAGGCTAGTGAGAGAAAAAGAAGAGCTGAAAAAAGAGAAAGAGTTGAGTAAAGACTAGGAAAAGGTGGAAAGGAGCACAAAGAGCCCCGTTGATTTGGGAGGGGGTGTCCTCGTCGAGAGGATTCTTCCAGCTAAACCACAATCTGATCAACGTGATACCAAGAAATTAGAAATTCTGGTGACAAGACATTAGAATATACCAATATTATAAATCCCATTGCTCCAGCACTGCCACACAAACGTTTTTTCCACTGTGGAAGATCAGCCCCCAAAGAGGGAAAAAGGAGGGCATCATCAGGTACCATGGGCTTTCTGCCCAACCCTCCAACCAAAAGGCCCCCGGCTCGACTGGGCTCAGTATAATGGCTCCACGACAGCCCAATCAATCATCTTCATTTACAAGTCAAGTCTTCCAAATATATTTCAACTGGGCAGGATGGAATGTTTATACAATCTCTCCCGGCCGGTTAACATCAATGTCAAACTCCTCTTTTAAAAAATGATGCAATAATTAATTCTATTAACGGTATCCACCATGAGTCGATACACGAATCACCAGGAAGGCCAAAATAATTTTTGCAAAAGACGCGAGCTACTTGGCTATCTAAAGGAAGACAAATATAACGCACTAACGTATACGCCACCTTCCCTCCCTTGCTTCTGCAACCCATCTACTCCATGGAAAGGATTCACCTCCCTCCCGTAAAGCAAAGGAGGAGGGGAATGACACCGAAGAGTACTGGATTCTCGAAAAAGATCGACGCTTACCCCGATTCTAACTGACGAGGATTTGAGAGGCTGCCGTGGCACACCACCGCTGCTTTCTTCGTTTATTTGTCGGCATCGTGCAAGTCGATGCTCAACATCCAATGATCAAAAATCAGAGATGAAAACAAGCCAATAATCAAGAAACAACGAAAATCGCAAGAATTAATCTTTTTTTTGGTATTAGTCACTAAAACATGAAATATATAAACAACCAACCGATCCACCCATATAATAGATACCCGCATCGTAAAACAATCGAGTATAGAAAATGCAAAAATCACAACTTCATTCAATTGACGGGATAGCATGTGTCAGAATGTCTCAAACTAGATTTTTATCCCCTCTCAGAGAACCTAATATGAACCAATCAAATGGGCAAACGTAACTTACTCCAAATCAAGTATATGAACACCAACAATTTTAGCATGGAAAATCTTCAATGTGGAGAAGTGTTAGTAAACAATAGTTTTAAAAGGTGTTGTTCCATTACGGAAAAAAGACAGAGTCTTGTTTGGTTTATATACTAAACCCAATCATGGGCTCAGATATGACTTCAGTAAGAGAATCCTCATCGCAGATGCAAACAGCTCACGATTTCGTTGCAAATCTAATGATTGCCCCCCGCGCAGTGAATGGGCCCGTGCACATCTCGCCACCTCAAACCGGGCGGTTTTGTTTGCCTAAATAAAAACCTTGGTTTTTGGGTATTTAAAATCAAAATGGACCAAGTCATAAAATTGCAATAAATTCAAAACGGTTTGAATTTGAATTTTGCATTTAATCCATAACGTTTTTGAATTAAATCTTATTCTTAATGGCCAACGGCCATAAGTTTGCCTATAAATTCAAATGGGTTCTAAGGTTGAAAAACACTTTTCATCTCCACTGCGAATCAAATAATTGTTCATCTTTATTGTTCTAGCTCAAAAGCTCATCTTCCTCGCTTGAAGAATCAAGGTATCCTAGGGAATAAATCTATGTACGCTTTATACACGCCTCGCTAGATTCTTTTCTACAACCGCCTTGTTTTATAGGACACCATCGACTTACCATCCACCAGCTCTCTAAAGGTTCCTACACCTCCCACTGGCTGCCATTGTTGCTGGTTCCTTCCTTCGCAAATTCGGGGTTTTATATCAAGAAGAAAAACCATGGACCCTTAGGGCCACTCAACACCCCACTAATGAGAATAGCGGGGTTACAGCCACCTTCTCAGATGTCCAGAGGCATACATCAGTCATATCTCAATACAATTAATCTTGGCAAATGAAACAAACTTTCATAAAACAAATGGAAAGATCTCACCAATTGGAATCACTGTTCCCGGACACAAAACGCTATTATTCAAAACTCTAACCCCAATCTCCACCATTCAGAATGAAGATCAATGAGTTAAAAACGTGCTCACCAAAAAACTCAATCAAACCACGGAATGACCTCGATCGAAGCTAATGATAAAAAACTGCCCAGGTAGAAAAGCTCACCAAAACAAAGGCACTGTTCTCGAACTGAAGGACGATTGTCCGGAACTCCAAATCCTATCTCCACCATTCAGATTGAAGACCAATGAGTCACAAACCTTTCCACTACCTCAAATGTTCAAACCAACACTGCTTTGATCGGACCCTGATGAAATGTAAGACCCGAGAAAATTCTAATTTTTGGAAAAATGGTAAAATCACATTTCCACAAATCCTGAATTTTCTGTGATCTCTGATGATGAAACGATCAGCCTTGAATCGTCTCGCGAAATCTAGCTACCAATATCGAATTCTTCGTTGAATTCGAGACAATAATTTACACGTTTGATGCAATCAGTATCGAGTGCCATAAACATGCGACGCGACAAAGTCACCTATAACATGTAATCAAGGACACATGTTGTAAATGAGCAGAGAGACATGGAAATGGACGGCCTAGATAGTGCCAAGTGTCAAAAATCCAAGAGAAGGGACACATAGGGAATTATAAAATTGTTAATGAATAAGACAAAAACTTGCATAGTGTTATCTTCTTCAATTTGAGACCAAAACGTGGGAGAACCTTAAATCGACAAAGAGCTTGGCTGGATATTTAGTGGAGAGATGGAGTGGCTCTCTCTAGGATTTTGGCCGATCGGACCGCTGCTTGACCTGAGCAAGAAGGAAGTTGCTCTACGCACGGTGACTAATGCCAGCTGAGTACCACTCAGAGTTCACAACTCCACCTTGTTTAAGAACCATGTAAATGGTTAGAACGCTTCGAAGGCTTGTTTTAGCTGCAAACCCTACCTCAAAAAAGCTTGAACCGGAGCGGAGAAAATTCCTATTTGATGGTCGTGAACAAGAATCCAGGATTTTAATGATCACATGAATAGTGACACGAAATAATTCTTGAGGTGAAAACGTGTTCGTCGAGTGATTCAAAATGAATTGCACGCAGCTTGTTAATTAGCTCATGTGAGCCACTTTGGTGTAATTGATTGTGAAATTGCATAACATGTTTTATGTGGGATTTAATTATGTTAATATATATGCATGTGGAATATATTAGCATGAACGCATTTGAATCAGATCATGATTCCATATGCACTGGAGCGCCCTGTAACAATGTGGAGTGAGTGCATGAGGTGGCTTCTTGAGAATTGTTTCTGAGGGTTGACCAATAATAATACACTATCTGAGTGTGTCCATTACAACATCTAGAGGGTTGTCCATATATAAAATATCAATCAAGCCTAATCTAATTGATATACATCCATATATCAATCGTCGTAGTCGGCCCACCTGATATATTCAGGCTTGTCCACAAAATAAAGTATCTAGCCTGGCCCACTATATAATTCCAGGGTTGTCCACGCTTAAAAACAAATACCTTTGTTTGAAACAGTTTTTCTACATGGCTTAGGCAAGTGCGAGTGGAGCCTGAGGACTCGAGACACGGGTTCGGGCATGTGTATATCGAGCAGTTCAGCGTAATTACTGAATGTGTTTGTTTTGCCATGCATGCACTTTAGGTGGAGTACCTGTGTAGGAAACTTTCATCGGCTTTGCTCACCTCGGTCGAGGAATAACATTTCCCCGTACAGAGTTTACTCCGAAGGCTAAGACTACTTTCAGCCTTGCCTGGGCGAAAGTCAAGCCGCGGGTTTCTGCATTGTCAATTGTATAACATGTATTAGAATTGTGAATTTTAATATATGTTTGTATTAAGAGTAATTTGTTAACTCTTGAACTATTGCAAATAGTTGATGTATTGTGATGAGTATTGATGTAGGCCTGCGGCCATTTTACTCATTTTTTTGACCATCATATGGGACCCTCATTGTAAACTATTGATGGTGCTTCAGATTTCTCAAGTGTAGCTCCCCTGCATAAAGGAGACTTACCCGATTTTCATGAGTGGTGCCTGATTACTGGAAGACCACGAGTATTCCACAGTTGACGGTTGTCAACGGACCCTGGGCTCGGGGCTGCCACATGAAACCCAAAGAATAAAAATACAAATTTTCTCTCTTCTCCTCTTTCTCAAAACCAAGGGTTTCTCTCCCTTCATCACTCTCTCGTGGCCTCAGACTCTCCAAAAAAAAAAAGGGTTTCTTCCTTTTATATGCTGTTCAGATCTTAAACTTGAGCTCTTAAATTAGGGCTTTCCACACGAGAAAAGCACAATCAAGTATTTCAATAAACGTAGAAGCAAACACTTCACAGACGCTTTTGTGTTAATCATAAGGTAAAATATATACATATTTCTGGGAATGTGAAAGTTAACAAAGCTCAACAGACTGGTCCATAATATGCAAAGGTAATCAATTTCAATGCTGAATTAATTAAACTACCACTAAATCTTTTCCTAACTCCCAGATAAAGAATATTAACCGAAATAAATTCTTCCAATGGAAATGTCACAGAAATGAAGTTACCAGAACAAACTTATCAAATGATTTTAGAAAGTATTTCATAACATTTTTTTATGTTAGAAAACTTTATCATTCAAATATTAAAAAGGCTAAAAATGATTTCTAAAATGCACTCTAATTCACATAGAGACGACTTAGAAACAGAGTAATGAGGATACAAGATAAGATTTCCAAGGAAAGGAGAGTTAATGGGAGGGCGACGTTATCGTGGATGGAGGGTGGGTAGGGTGCGCCATGATAATATAGAAGAGGTGCACGTTTACGAGGCAAGCTTAGCTTTGGGTCAGAGAACGGGGATACATACTAATGTGGACCGAGCAGATAAGATAAGAATGTGGAGGTTGATGCATTTGCAACATGCAAGAGAATCTCGTCACTTCATGGGACTTTAAACACATGAACTACTGAGCTCTGCTTATATTCGTAGAGTTCGCTTCGCCACCTCACCTGTGAGGAGGATTAGCAATGTTTTAAAAATTGAACCCATAAATGAATCGAAAAAATTATTATCTCATGGTTTAGGGGTCGAATCGATGGTCAAACCATGATCGAATCAAATTAAATCGGGACTAGAAAGGTCATCGATCGACGATTCGACCAATTGAATTGGCCGGTTCAGTTTGGTTTTTAAAATACTGGAGATTAGTCTTCATATTTCCTTCTTTTTTTATTCTAGAGAGAGAGGGATTGAGGGGGAGAGAGAGAGAGGTGGCTTAGCCGTATAGCTTTCGACCGACTTATAACTTTGTCGGGCTCAAGATGGTGAGCTTCGGGCTATCTATTATTCTCGGGAGGAATGGTCATTTGATTGGTTGCTGTACAAAGACGCGAAGAGGAAGCCAAGGGAGGACAAGCGATTCTAAATATGTTAAAGTAGACAAAGCCAAGGTTTTTTACTGCAATGAAGCAAGAGGTTGAGGCGACAAAGAAGCAAAGGTTTAATCTAAAAGGTTACTTGATATATATATATATATATATATATATATATATATATATATATATATATATAGTATAGCTTTTCTACCGATTTATGTACTTTGTCATCAAGATGGTGAGTCAGCTTACCATTATTCTTGGTGTAGAATTGTCATTTGATCGGTTCGCTTGGTACAAAGATGGGTGAAGAGGAAGCAGGACACAAGTGATTCTCAATACGCTACTACAAGAGTGTCGATTTATAAGTGACATTACTAGAATAAATAAAAAATTTGCAACTAAAGCATATTTTTAGCTCTGATTTATTGAGCTGCACCATAAGTGACTCAGAGTTACAGATAGGGATTATGTCTCAACTAAGACTCTATAGTTGCATTTAGGATTTGATTCAATTTGCAGTGACTCTATAGTTATGATAGATTCAGTCTCAACTAAAAGTGATTCTATAGTTGCATTTAAGATTGAGTCTCAACTAAAAGTGATTCTATAGTTGCAGATATGATTAATTTTCAACTAAAGTGATTTTTAGTCAAGATATAGGGATTGAGTCTCGTTCAAAAGGACTCTATACTAAGGTGAAATCGAAAGTGTAACTAAAAATGACTATAAATGTAGTTACTTATATACCAAGGACTAGAGTTGAATCAGAACCCATAACTACAACTCCTCTTGTTTTTTAAGTAAACATGTTTTATTAAATTATGAATTTGGAGAGTCTTTGTCATAAACTAATATTAATTCTTTTTAAAAAATTACCAAAAATAATTTGAAAACAAACTAATACTCTCAAAGTAGAGCGCTTTATCATTGAAATTTTTTAAGTTAATACTCGTATCAATGAGTATGACAAAGAACTTAAAAATTTTAATGCCAGAGCTAAAGACTATGACATTAATGATGTGTATCCCATGCATTAAGAAAGAATTATTTTAGTTTTAGGATTAATATTTGTAATTGACATATTTTTTTAAATAACCATTTTTGTTCAAACTCGACTGTGGCAGGCTAAAGCCGTAAAGGGTCTATAAGAAGGCTAAGAGAGTGGAAAAGGCCAAGCAACAAGGATGGATGTGGGCATCCCTTTCCTCGTACTCTCTTCGCCCATTTCTCCTCGACCTCAACTATGATTACTTGGCCCACGTTTATCAGCGCAAGTTCAACCGCTTCTCATTAAACTTAAAAAGCCTCCACCCTACCCAAAACCCTTCCAAGAGCCCATACCGACTGAGCATGGAAATTGGCATCAAGGTCCTCCAGGCTACTTCACTCGAGAAGAAGAAGAAAATGAGACTAATGAGAGTTAAATCATACCGACTTTCCTAATACTAAAAATCGGCAGCACTCAAGGCCCCACATTCTCGAAAGTTCCTACAATCTTCTTCTTCCTCTCTCCTTCTCACTTCTTTACATTTTCAACCTAGCCCCATTCTAAACCCAATTTAATTTTATACTCTGCTTCCTATCAAATCCTTCAAACATACTTACTGACTATCAATTTCTATGAAAATTTGAGTTTAAGTTTCCCGTGAAATTTTCAAATTTGGTCAATGTACAATTTGCGTATCTTGGCAAGGTTTCTGATCTCTACATCCTCGCCTTTCCGATGTTGCCGAAGATGATGAGGATCGAGAAGAGATGACGGTGTATGAAAGGCTGGGAGATTCAAGATCATTATGGATTTGATTTATATTCTCCCGGCAAGGCTCTGCATTGCCTTGCCATTGATAAGCCGATTGGGACGTGGTTGCTTGCTTGGCCAAGTGTAAGATTGTTTGTTTTTCTTAGCCTGCTTGCTTGTTGGCACAAATGCCTGAAAAGAGATTGAAATTTTCTTTGAATACATCAAAATAATTATATTATAACCTCTAATCGAATAGAGGATGTGGCACAATTGTTATGTTCCGCCATGCTTTTTGCATGTATCAACCCTCTCGGTGTCAAGATCCATATTTTATCTTCGCCTCAGCCGCCACATAGGTCGTGAATTTGCAATATTGTCATCCGTATCTTCAGGTTCGAGATTCATCTTACATGGGTCAGGTTCGCAGCTACCGCTGCTCAAATCATTGAGTTCATTTTCCCGGAGCATCCGATTCAGGCATGAGCTATATATGGTTTCTTAATAGCTTTGATGAATTAAGGTTGGTATGCTTTGATCGCATTCTATACTGCTTACCTAAGACTCATGCTATCGCCTAGGTCAATCACACCGTCGAACTCCCCGACAATTCCCGATTTTAAGTCATTGCACTATTTGCACTGAGCTTTGCTATTAAGAGGTGTCGGATGTACCATAAATGACCTCCTTGATCGTGATATTGATCCTAAGGTACTTCTTAATGCATTTTGCTTCCTCGGGTAAAATCGCTTTATTTGCCTTCCATATCATTTTATGGTATTTTCATGTAGATTTCTTTGTTATGCTCGTTAAAATACATTTAGTGGATGGTTCTCCATATAGGAATGCCGATCCAGATATTATTCTTTATGCCGCCTTTGGTCAATGCAATTATATTTAAGATTTTATTCGTGAACTACGATTCCCTTTGGTGGGTCGTGGATCGATGACAAAGACCTTTTCTTCTTTTCAAGTATGTGGCTTCGCTGTTATTCTCAAACCACTTCGAGTTTAATTGCAGCCTTATTCTCATGTTCAGAGACTGCATTTGTATTTCCACAAGCGGCAGGAAAATTTCACTTTACTCTATGGTTGTGAATGTATTTTTATCCTACAGGAACGCACAACAGACTAATTGCATGTGTGTTTTAACAACGCCATTTCAAGTGGCTTTCTTTTCTCGATTTAACCGCCCTGGCTCCTGGATTCTCCTTCAATCAACACTACAAAAATATTGTGTACCAGCTTTTCGTGTCATTTCATTAAATAACAAGATTTTGCACGATTTACCGCTTTTTGTTTTTTGATCAACGCCTAATTAGTGTTTTCGTGGAACAAGGTCGTTATATGAACTTGAAAATAATGACCGGATTAGTTCTATATATTCATACCACCTATTGTTGTCACTTCTTTTTGAATAGATAAAAGGAAATTTGAAACAAGGCTAAAGTCACGTTTCTAAGGAGAACAAGGAAGAGGACACTCTCTCCCAACAAACACAAAAAGCTAAAAGAAATCACGCTATACAAGCAACCCTCCTCAATCACTTAAACCCACCCACCACAGCCAACTAAGGTCAGACCATTTTCGCACGGGACAATCGACATGAATTACTTTCTATAGGTATAATTGTTGTTGATTTATTCATCAAGAATTAATCTATTTTCAATTTTAATAGAATCTTCTAGCGATGTATCGGCTGAATCTTCGTGAATTAATATATTTTCACTCTAAAGTCAGCGACCATTTTCGATCGACAACTTATACAACCATTAAAGTGTTTCTTCTGTAGTAATCATATTTGACGTAAGGATCGGTACGACAGATGTTTCCTCTCTCTGCACACTGGAAGCCTCAGCCCATAAAATTTTAATCAAGAATATCTTTCATCATTATCACATTTTATAATTTCCATTATATCCGAAAAGGAGACAAAAACAGAGCGAGGTCGCTTTGAAGTCAGGCCCACCGGGAAAGGGTCGTGGATCAGAGAAGGCTCCCAGTTCATGTCCCGTAAAAATTGGCCGCTTACCGATGGATACAAGACAGATCCTCTATTAAAGGTAAGTGAGAAATAATCACAGAGTCATGATTTATATAAATAAGATAACTATATTTCTCAAAATAAAAGTTCCCCGCTTTTGTTTCTTCATTCTTCCTTAATTTTTTTGGCCGATTTATTTTATGGTCAATCCGATTACATCATCAACTTTAGATATGAGCATAGTGTGCTATTAATCCTTTTAAAGTATTAATCTTGCTTCGTCGCTTCTCGATTACACAAAGTCTCTGTTATTTGATGAGAAGCTTCAATAACTGATTTCTCTAGGCAATGCCACTGCAAGTCTCCGTGCAACCCTCAAGCCTATCTAGGTTTAACCTTCAACTGGGAGCTTTATTAGGATGGTCTCTGCAAGGAGGAAGTTTGATCCCGCTATTGCTTTCCCACCGTACATTCGAGTAGGTCGGACTCTCGTATGACACGCATGAATGAAAGTGTGTATGACACAATATATGCACATCGTATGGTGATTTATCTCTTAATATCAAGAATCACTTACTGCTTTCACGCTATGCATTGTGGTTTAATGTAATTAAACCTCGCTTCGGGAACCTTCCAATAACAGTGGAACTTTCTAACAGTTTATGTATATATATATATATATATATACACATACATACATGTGAGAAACAAACAACACTCTAGTTGCATCGCTCTTATCAGAGATTTTATGAAAGAAAATATAATTTTGGCCGGATCGGTTACAAATAAATTATCAATGTGATATTTAGAGTGTCCATCCCATGCCCTGCGCTTTCCAATGGTAGGCTTTTGTGGTTGATATGATTAAATTATATCGATATGAGGAGATGTCACATTTGTGTTTTTCCAGTAATTTAGTAGTACTAAAGAAGTCATTTTTCTTTCCTTATTTATTTATAGGTAAAATTTTTTGTCTCTCATTTGGGGCCTTAACTCACACCTCCTTACAAACCTCTCTCCATCCCCGTTATCAAGCTGGAAATAGACCTCTGCTGATGAAATAATCTGATCATTTTTTGTGTATATCTTCCTGTAAGTATTATATTATTATTTTTATTATATCAGATATTTTTTATTTAAGCTTGATGTTTCCAAAATTTATATAATTTTCAATATAACTTTTCTAGTTGATGAAAGATTTTGATAAACATTAACTGTGATAAAGAAGATGATCCGGGGCGTGTTAAATCCACACCAGGTTTGGGAACTCAACAAAGGAGTGGCTTTCTGGGGTTTGGAATTGTTGGATTGTAGCCCTGCCTCGCGATTTAATGCCGATCTTGGTATTTACTGTTTTTCTTCTCTCTCTAGCAACTGTCAACACAGAAGGTCTGGCGGTAACTACTTCTCATATTTACTTTGCTGGGAAGCAGGACGGCCTTATTATGTGGCTTTAATGGTCGCATCCGCATTTAACGCAAGTGCATCCGGACGCTTGACTGCTGTCAGGCCGATTGCAATAGAAGTGCTATGCACTTAATTTGAAGAAAATTGTGATGTTATTCACTAGTGTTGAAAGCGCTCTTTTTATCGATCACTCAGGGCTTTCAACTGGCGATAAATAGTCATTGAGTATTTTATTTTATCACCGCCTAGTTTACGTTGTCTTTTGTGTTCGCTTGCAATCTTCTCAGCATGGAATTACTTGCATGGATTTATCTTCAAGTGTTCAGGCTTAGTTTATTTTTCTTTGTTTTACAAAGCTTATAATTGCTTCTGCTGGCGCATCTTTATTATCAAACGCTGTCGACATTGTTATGAATCAGAAGAGTATTTTTGCCATTTTTTGTTTCACTTTGCAACATTCAAAGTCAGGATGTATTCGCATACGAGTAGTCTGTGGGCTAGTGGCCTTTGAAATAAAAACAATATTGATCACAGCCAGTACTTGCCAACAAGATTCATTTTCGTTGATAGTTTTGAGTACTGCAATCGAATATTTTACCTAATACTTTGTTTTCAACACATTCACCTGTTTTTTATCATCAACATCCAAATTTAAATGAATTTTAAATAAACAATGTTTCCTATAATCCACCATTTAATGCCAAATATCCTCTCTATAATGGCAGCAAAAATCTCACCATATTACTTTGAAGGCGCCAGAAAATAACCCCATCCAAAAAGCAACCTTTATTATGCCAGTGCCAACTTCATCCAAAGCAATCTTTAGTCAAAGCGCCAAAAAAGGCCTGTTACAATCGCACAACCCCTTGTTAAGGCAAGAAAATCGCTCATCCATAAATAATTTTTTTGCTGCGCTATAAAAAGTAACCCCATCCATAGCCACCCTTTAGTCGCGCCGCAATACCTTACCCATGCCTTTGAGTTGCGCTAAAAATAACCCCATCCAAAGTAACCCGCGCCAAAAATGCCCCTATCCATAGCCACTCTTGCGCCAAAATAACCCTGATCCAAAGCCACTTTAGTTGCAGCCAAAAATGCCCTGCATCCATAGCCACTCTGTCACAGCCAGGTAACCTCATTCCAAAGCCACCCTTTAGTTGCCAAAAAATGCTTCACCATAATAATGACACTCTTTAGTTTGCGCCAAAAAACCCTATCCAGAATGGCTCTTTAGTCGTTTAAAATGCTCATCCATAAATAAACCACCTCTTTAGTAGCCAGACTAAATGCAACAGGTTCCTTTAGCTTCCACACGCCTTTAGCTGCGTACCCCATTTTTCGCAGAATCATATCATATGGTTGCAGTCAAGTTCTATTGAGTCAGCCGCGACCCCAACTAGCTCACTTTGTAGTGTGTTGTGCAACAGCTATGTCTGCAAGTCATACTAAAGCTGATGTAATGAGGCACAAAGAAGAAGAAAAACAGAACTAAAACTACACTGACATATATATACATATATAGTATGGTGTGTGTAAAGTGTAAAGTGGTGTGTGTGTGTGTGTGTATATATGTGTGTGTGTGTATTTTGTAAATCTTTTTTCTTTCTAATGTGCTTTACTTATTAGAGTCAAATGAACCAATATTATGTTTATATTGTTATTGCTATATAGGTTATATATAATAATTTGCATTCATTTCTTCATTGTTATGTTTATTGTCTAAACCAATGGTTTGTTGGGTAGTAACAAAATAAATGTTTGTTTCATTTGAGGTTACTTTAGCTTATTCTATTCTAAATTGACCACTTGCCTGACTACACCTATTATTATTAGGTGGTATAATCTTAATCTCTGTGGAGATTTTAGTTTTTTTTTATTATTTTAGAGCCATAATTACTAATTGTCAAGTATTATAGAGGTGAAGGGTATTTGGAATATGTATACCAGGTCTTTTTATATTTATAAAAATTTATTTGGTTTTTTAATTTAGTAAAATTTTCTGAAATGCAACAAGTAAAAATATTAAGTTAGGGAAAACAATGGATGGGAAGTCTTTTATCTGTATTTAGATTAGAGCATGTTTGTACTGGATGTTAGAAGTTTTTTGTTTAAAACACGTTGGACAATATTTAACATATGCGCATGATGCATGTGGGTTTTTATGTTACTATTGATAACATATGTGTATCTCAAAAGAAGAACCAGCCTAAATTGACTAGGTGAGGATATCGTGCATGGTAAAAGAGGAGATGGTAGTTATTGGGTCAATATTTTTAGATATTTTAGTATTTATATATTTTTAATTCAATTTAACTTTATATTGAGTCTACTTTCAAAAGATATAATATGGAATGTACCATTTAAAAAATAACTTTATGTGGATATGAACTTTAAAATTAAATTATATACCATTAATTTTGCTTAAGATTTTAGATAAAATACACATATTTAAATCATAGATGAAATGAAAGAAATAATAGTAATAATATCTAAACTTAAGATACTATTTTTTTATTTGTATTGAAACTTAACTTTTTATTTGGAGGCGAAACCACATCTGAATGCGGTTTGATTCAGTTGTTTTAATTTAACACTGGTTAATAAGGTGCTTGGCATTTACACTCAAATAAGATAACTAGTTTTTCTTTCTTGTTTTTCTTACTTTCAATGCTGGGATAAATTGTATAAAGAATTAAGTTAATATCAACATTCTAGAAAGAGTATTATCTTATCATGGGTCATTTAGGTCTCTCTTAATACAAAAAGATCTAGCAAGGGAAAATAAAACTATTTTAAATTTGTTTAATGGTTTTTATTTTTATTTAACTTGAAAAATTTATGCTTAATCATTTAGATTAAAAGTCAAGATCGGATCAGATTGGGATCTTTCATTTGATTTACTACTTGGGTTAATTTATTAATTTTGCGGTTCTTTTACTTGAATGCCAAGCTAGGTTCAAGGCTTGATAACTTATGTTTATTAAATAGAGTCTTTAATTATTTATCATGACTAAACAACATGGTCTACAATTCATACAAAATTGATGCATCATATGAAAGATGTATTTTTTGTAAAACCCGGGAAAATTAGAAATTTTCAAAAAAATGGTAAAATGTTAATAAAAATAATAAATTGCTAGAAGAGTTTAGGGAAGCCTAGAAAATTTCATATCTCGATGATCGAAACTGGATCACACTAAGTAATCTGCCTCACGAACTAGTGATCTAGAAAAGTTTCGTCAATTCATATGAACAACATTTTTAAAACATTTTCAAGATGTCGTGATCTTGGTGGGCCAGATTTCTTACAAAATCTCTGGGAAATGGTCAACCAAGTTCATTTAAAATGTTAACTAAAAAGAAATAAATTGCTTCGAGGTAGAAACTATCTGAATGGCAAGAATACGAACCATGATTCAAAATAATAATAATAAAAAATAAAAATAAAAAAAGGATAAAATAAAAAGGAAGGGAAAAACTACAGAGATCATGAGGCGAGAATGCAGAGAGAGAATGATTTTTTTTTTCTTTCTTCGCTTTCCTTTGGGGATCTACTGTAAATCAGATTGTAGGTTTTCATCTATGTATATAAGCTCTATCCATTTAACTAGAGCCACAAGGTGGTACTAAAATCTTGAGTCACAAACTCCACGAGGTGAATTTTCCTATCATGTGTTATTTCTATTAAAGGTCATTTAATGGCTTGAGATTTAGAGTCGTAAGACGTAAATTTCAAAGTCCAAATTTTTGACCATAGAATTTTTAGAATTTCTGACCGCTTGGGATAGTTCAGACAGATTTTCAAACTCGCTGGCATCGAACTCCGGTCAGAGATTTGTTTTGACCCGAGACCGATGTCTTCGGTCAGCGTCGTTCGGTGGCGAAATGATGGCGATGGCAACAAACGCGCCGGTCAGAGACCATGTGCTGCCGATGGGTCTCAAGATTTAATTTAACGGGCGGACGTTTCGGCACACTGAAGGCTGTGAAGAGTATCATGTTAGTATATACTGGCGATGTGGCAACAGGAACGCGAATGCAATTTTATGTAAAAATTATTATAGGTCGTTCATAAGGTGTAGTTAATGTTTCATGTAAAGACTCATATATACATGTAATACGGGTTAGAAAATGCATCGGCACGCATTTCATATGCACCTATCACATTGGGCGCTGAGTCGAGCGTGGGGCGCATGGTATCGAGACACCGCCGTGAATGGGCCGGAGTTTCCTAAATGGGACAAAGTCCAAGGCTGAGACTCACCATGTAAATCGACGCAAACGATAAATTGAGAATGTTTGGGTCGAGCAATGGGTAGATCCCCTGCAGAAAGACCTGGAATGTTATTCATGGTTAGACATGAACTCTTTTAAATATATGTAAGTTCACGAAAAATGTTGGAAAGGCGCATACATTCCGTAAACCCGAAAATTCGTGGCTCACAATAGAAAAAAGAAAATCATGAAATGATAAATTAATTTTAGAGGGTTGTCCAATGGTTTAAGTCACTGGTTAAATACCAATGGTCGGTTTCCAAAGGGGAGTCTGGCCGGGACTCAAAGCCAAAGTACGTAGGGGTCGAATCATGCGGTCCTGGTGCCCACTTTCAAAATGGCAAAGGTACTTTGGTCAAAACCGAATTTTCTTAGATGTCGGATGACGCAAACGATCACCGCGGAATCGCCTCAAATCTAGAAGTACCGCGTCACTGATCACCCGCGGGGCATGTCAAAACACATTTTTCGAGGTAACGAGCGTAAAGGCTAGACACTTGCGACATTTTGAGTGGCTCACAGTATGCCACGTGTCAAGTACAGATTCAATCAACTGAGCCTCATGGGCCCAGACATGTGATTACACATTATACGATGCCATTGGAGGAAAATCAAATAAGGGTGGATTTAGGATAAGTGAATCCTCTCACCAATTGGGAACTCTGACATGTGGCAGCGAGGACACAAAAAGAGCTTCTTCTCCATTTGGAGCTGAAGATGTGCACAAGGAGAGAGGAAGTGCAGATTTAAAAAATGGTGGTTTTGTAGAGGTCTTAACTTCTTCTAGAATTCCTGGCCATACCTTCTGACGTTGTTTGCCAACAGTGTTTGCTCTACATAGAATACGCGAGCAATCGCTGGGGAGTTTAAAATCAACAGGGCAATCTTCCAATTTGCTATTTTTTGCCAAGAACGTTGACGAAGTTGATTCAGGCCGTGGTCGCTTCTTGATCGGTCCTAAACTCGGGACCTATTCTGGAATATATAACCCGCTTTGGATAGTTTAGGGCTGTTTTGTGGTCAGGTGATAATTTTATGCAATAAATTATATGGTTTTCGTGTTTTCACGGAATATGGATTCCTGCCCCACAAAGTGGAACGATACAGGAGTGGGGTCGCCCATGGACAAACTTTTACCGCTGATTTCAATTAGGTTCACAGTTACTCAGCATCCGGGACATTGCAGGAGCGGCGACGCTTAATTTAGGGGAGTCAGGTACGGACACCCCGCATACCTAAGAAATACCATTGACATGTTACTTGCTCAGTTGTCATTACCATGCTGTCTGAGGAATCCAACTATATACTTCCATTGAGTTACAAGAGTTACTATGTTTTTACTTTATACAATACATGCCATTTAAACTGAAAAGTTCTAATGTTGTATACATCAAAGCCACAACCCGCTTCTAATCATCGCCTCGAACGCCGTCCTTCAGACGCCCCGACCAGAAATAATATTAACTCAACTATTAAGTATATAACAAGATCTCATACATGGCTATATCAGGCAGATATTAGCTGGTTTAATAAATGCTTTAAACTCATATAAACTATATTGACTGCTTAAGGACAAAGTTTATGTGTTCCAGATCAGTAGAGCCCCCGTATAAAGGAGACTCCGCTCTCGATATCAGAAATGCCCGGTCGCCTGACACTCACTGAGCATTCGCTGGTTGACTTGTAGCCAACTGCACTCTGCTCGGCTACATTGCACTGCATCAAAGCCTGTATGGCCACTACTTAAGGCTTCGAGGCTCGCTAGCCATAGTCTGAAAGCGTAGCACATCATCACTAAAGTGGTTCTTATGTCGAGTTTAGGTACGATTACCTGAAATCACTCTGACAAAAACTAGACAATTGGCATGCAATTTGTTCGTGTGTTTTGTGTGATTTGATGAAATGTTGTGTGAATGTTGATGAACGGTGTGATACCATATGAGTTGTGAAATGTTGTGCTTAGTGATTAGCACATAGGAAAAAACTTTGGGAGTTTCACGTTGAGCAAAATCGAAGAATAAAAGAAATAAATTTTTAGAAATTTATTCGTTTATTTGGATGACATAATAAAATGGTTAAATTTTTTATTGATGCAAGTATTCAAGTTATCAGACAAAGTGTTAGTAATATGCCACGATAAAATGAAAAAAAAAGATTAAAGTTTAACCCATGAATTTTTTGAGTGGGTGTTGCAAGTTGTT
This sequence comes from Tetrastigma voinierianum, assembly GCA_016808115.1. Taxonomy (NCBI): domain Eukaryota; kingdom Viridiplantae; phylum Streptophyta; class Magnoliopsida; order Vitales; family Vitaceae; genus Tetrastigma; species Tetrastigma voinierianum. The sequence continues at coordinate 4,001 of JAEQBH010009590.1, read as the reverse complement.
ATATTAATATCTCTTAGAGGGCAGAAAGCTACCGAGTTTCAAAAAATTTTGTGCGTAAACTGGACATGAAGCACATTAATGAAGACTGGTCACGCCTAAAGGTTTGAGGTCGCGACGTGAAGACACCAAGTGGCGTAGTGGCGGCGCCAGCCAGTCGCGCACCACAGCCGAAGACGTCACGACCTGGGCAACGCCGCACGAACCTCGGGCCGATGTAGCGAGGTCAGCGATATCGCTTTCGGGCGCCGCTGACTTAATAGAGGGGGTCGGGTGTCGCACATCTTTTGTGCGTCGCGACCGCTAGCGTTAGACCGGCGTCCCCGGTCGACATGAAACGCGCGTCGCGGATTCGGGGGTAGCGACCAGGTCGCACATACCTTCGGCGGTCGCGACCGTCCGTCACCGAGGTCGCTGATAAAGAAATGGCCATCGCGGATCCGGGCCGATCGCGACGGACTGGGCGCCACGCATCAAGGTTTTTTGGTCGCTGACAAGGGCATTCTCGCGGACGATGTATTGGTCGCGAATTCGGTTTTGAGGTCACGACTACAGTCGGTTTCGAGGTCGCGGTTATCATTTTGAGGTCGATACGGCAGCAATGGGAGGTCGCGACCGATTCTCGTGCTACGCGAACTAGAAATCCTAATCGCGGCAACGAGGTCGCAACATGAAATTGATGTCGCGACATAGGTAGTCTCCGTGAGGGTCGCCACCTGATTCGCTGGCGACCGCCCGGGTAAGTGGTCAGCGCATGTCGCGACTGATTTTGGCGTCACGACTCCAGCTCACGTGGTCAATTCGTGTCGCGGACCTGGAGTTTCGAGTCGCGACCGCAGTCGTCGGGCGCAGGTCGCGACCAAGACGCCCCGCCAGCTGACCGCGCCGGCCGTGGCGTTGCAGATACGCTACATACCGACGGCTGTAGCGCCAAAGAAATACCACTACCTAGGTGACCGAAAGCGCCGCAGAAGCAGCAAGACGATCTTCCGGGTTTCGTAAGACCGTGCGGCACAACCCGCCGCTTGTGACGCTGGAACTGCTTAGGGTCATCAAGTCAGCACATCGCTCATGGACACCGGCTCATGAGCACCGCTCATGTGGTAAAAAAATCGACGTAGTGTGTGCACTTTAAAATTTCGGGGTGATTTAATATATGAGATATCATATTGTAGTTTGCATTTATAAATGAATCGGATTTAGTGTGAAATTTTTTTTTCGGCGTGAATAATAGTATCTCGAGGTCAGGTTATAGTTCAGATATACTTCATGAATTTTAAACTTGCAATTAGATAAAATTTTCAAAATAAAATTTTCTCAAAATGAAATTTTCAAAATAAATTTTGTTGAAACAATATTTTAAATGCAAAATTAATTGCTCACAGATTACTCGAAATGCAAGGACAATGTGTATACACTGGGACACGGTATGATTAGTGTATCTAAGTTGTGTTTATACCCCAGAGGAGGCTGATTTAGATTTTAAATTTCGCACTGAACTGTATAGATGGCGTGTCGAGACGCAGGATCGTAGAGGGCGTCCCAAAGTGTAGCGTCACTAGTCGACACCACGCATTTGATCAAGAGTTCTCAGAGGCCGAGAGACATGAAGAATGGCTATCGCACAAGCTAGTATAGCGCGTGTAGACAGAAGATCCTAGTAACCTGAGGTTTAAGCGCGTATCATCCTCCGACAAACTATAGGGGAGGAGATCCGATGGGTGACGCAATCACGGTCTGCAGATCAGAAGGTGTTGAGGCTACGAGATTACCTCGATTCACAGATTGAATTGAAGAGAACCAAATGGCAGAGTGAGGCCCAAGTCTCGTTGAAATGATCAAGGACCTCTCGAGGACCTTGTAGGAGTTCCTCAGACTGAAGTTTTCTCAGGAGACTAAGGCAAGACCAGGATTGATATGTCGAGGTTGTGAGCTGAGATCCTCGGGACTCTACTCAATGGGACTGAGAATACTGGACATGTCGAGTTCGATGTCATCCTGGGATGGATCGGATGACAATTTACAGTGTCTATATCGATCGTGGAGCGCAGGAGGCTATCTCATACTGCAGACGGGCTCGTGTGGTATTTCAGGGGACGACATTTTGCCCCAAATCAAAAGATACCTGTCCGTGGCGTCGTGACAATTAGGTGGTCAAGCCAGCTTAGCCCACCAGAGAGGATGAGGCCGACTTAGACTGGGCACACCTTGAGTAAGCAGCAGTATGTGGATGTTTTTTCCAAATGAGCTACCTGGACTATCTCCACGTAGGGTAGTAGACTTCTGAATTACACCTCGGTACTTCACCCATCTCTATGACTGCAGATGATGGCACCAAGCCAGCCAAGAACGCAAAGTCCGCCACAGGAGCCACCGGAGTGGGGTTCATTAGACCAAGCACTTCACCACGGGCGCTCCAATGCTCCAGAAAGAAGGCTGACAAGACTTTTCTCGACCAAAATCGATCACGTGATTGGGCTGAAATTAGGTTACGATCAAGAATCGGTGACTCATTACCGAAGATCGACGAATTTGTTTGATCACTGAGAGGAGCGCTTAGTCTATCAAGATAAACCTTCAGACCAGTTACTCTTCAATTTTATTAGGATACGATATCCTGGCGACAACGCTTAGGAGGCGTTATGGGCACTTTGAGTCTACTGATGCTCCTTTGATTAACGACGCATAGGCAGATCACTCCGACCACGCATAGGGTGTCTAACCCATCTAGATCACTTGTCGTAGTCTTCGTGGATATCTGATCTACTCCTGCAACCTAGGAGTGGGAGCATGAGTATCATTTGAGGATTGTGCATGCTTGTTAGATAGAGACCATCGGCCAGATAAGTTCAAGAAGTGCGAGTTTTGGCTTCATCGAGGTGAGATTTTGGGACACGTGGTGTCAGCATCGAGGCGAGAGCCTTCCAATCTGTGAGAAGGTCGAGGCAGTTGGATGAGTCAGAGAGGCCAAAGTCGCATTTCTAGAGATACCTAATTTCTCGGGATTAATGTGTAAGATTCACAAGGATTTTTGATTGGCAATACCTGAGATCAGGGTCGAATCGGCTGAGGTCAAGCTCGGTTGATGACCGACGTGGGGAGGCATTCAGAGTCGGGCTGTGAGACTTACTTCTACCCCATCTTGATAGTCCCTGACAGGATGTGTACACAAGAATTGTGGATGCCCTCGAGGGCCTGGATTAGGATGTGTTTCGATGCACCCGGGAGGGTAGTAGCTTGCATGTTCCTCGTCTACCAAGAATCACTGAGCACTCACCCCACACCATACTGAGGTCAGGTCGTAGTCTCTACTCAAGACATCTGGGCGCCACCACGATACTACGAGGAGTTCGAGGTGTACTCGCACCATAAAAGTCCTAAGCATATTTCACGCAGCCAGGACCTCAATACGGAGGCAATGCAGATGACTTCGAGTTCCTTAGAGGATTGATGACTTCACTTTGCATCACCATCCCTAAGGCAAATGTGTGGTGGTCGATGCACTACCAAGTCACAAGTGAGCGTCGGGGCTGCATATTTCCTGAGTGGCATGCTCGAGACTATGGGAATAGCCATACAAGATTTACGAGAAAGGCACTGTGAAAATTGGGAGTTTAGTGGCCACATCGCCTGTTGCTGCAGTGATTGAGTCCCGGGCACAGACGGTGGAGAGATGAAGGTTCACCGTGACCGAAAGGCGCACGGGTGATCAGGGTCGGACCGCTCACGATGGTAGTCTTCTTATTAGGGATGGGTAGTGGTTCCTGTTGATCGATTCGAGAGAGATTTCAGGGAGTTTCACCGCCTTCGATTTCGCACTGCGTGGCACAAAGATGTACCCAGGATTCGCGCACTATCGTGGAAAGCTGGGACGTAAGAGAGACACGACTTATTCGACATTATACCCCATGTCAACAAAAGGGCGCGCCGGTGCAATCACTGTGGCTGCCAGGCTACTTCGTACCCACGGAGGTGGTCGAGCGAAGGAGCATGTCACGATGGAC
>JAEQBH010009589.1:0-120976 GCA_016808115.1 Tetrastigma voinierianum | reverse complement strand
GTAGTCTAAAAATGTTAATCATCGGAGGGTAGTCCACAAACTAAAAATATCAATCGTCGGAGCGGCCCAATTGATATTCATCTAGGGTACCCATAAATACCACTATATCAATCGTCGGAGCGGCCTAAATTGATATATACATCGGAGGTTGTCCACTAATAAACACAATTCATACAAGGCTTAGGCGAGTGTGAGAGAGTCGGTGAGGACTGATCCGAAGGTTACAAAGACATTCAAGTAGTGGATAATGCATTTGCTTAATGTGTGTTTAAATTGGAACATTGCAATCGCACTTAGGTGGTGAGAGCCCACTTAGGCGCATTTTCCTACTAAGCTTTAGCTCACTCCCCGCCGTGGGACCCCCTTTATTTTGGCTGCATGTGAGCGTGCGAGGGGACGCTGGTCTCTAGAGACTAAGATTGAAAGAAAAGCCGACGCGGCTTCGGCTTTGACGATATCTACATGTATTAGAATTCTGAGTATTTTAATATATGTTGTATGAGAGTAAAAAATACTAACTCTTGTAACTATTGGGTATATATTGGTTTCATAGCTATATGTACATTGAGTACTGCTTATGGGCCCAAGTGGCCGTATTGATATACATTGCATATATTGAATCTGCTCGACAGTAAATGCAGTTGTAAATGGGTAGAGCTCCCGTACAAAGGAGATCGCGATTTTCTGGCATGCAACCCACCTCCACTTATTCCGGTTGACGGGCAGTCAACGGACCCTGCTTTGGGGGCCACTGCATATTCTTCAAAATCACCTCCATATATTGCTGATGTCATCCATGTATACTTCCCATTACGCGCTCCACCATATCGAACATGCTAAGCATACATCTCCGAAGGTGGCAGGGGCGCAAAGACCAAAGGCATCCTCCTTGTAAGCATAAGTTCCAAATGGATAAGTAAAGGTGGTCTTTTCTTAATCTTCTGGTGCACCCATTCGAAAGTACCTCATCAACTTAAAACAATAGAATGGGTGTCCGTAAACTCTCTCAAGAAGTCGATCAATGAAGGCATCGGGAAGTGATCTTTTCTTGTTACTTCATTGAGCCTCCCGTATCTATGCATACCCTCCAACCGGTGGTAATGCAGACAATTCCTCGCCCTTTTCATTTTGCTGGTCACCCCCGACTCGGCACCACCCGGGCCGGACTTACCCAAGTGCCATCGATACGGGGTAAATGATACCGACCGCAAAGAACTTCTAGTGATTCTCAATGCTAACTACCTCCCGCATGTGAGGATCTCAACCTCCTCCGTGGCCGCCAACAACTCAGATTCTTCTTCAAATAAATGGTGGGTGCAAGATTATTGGGCTAACGCCTTTTAAATCAGAAATTTCCACCTAAAGCTTGCTTGTTCATTTCATGGAGAAAGCAGTTGTCCTCTTATGGGAGTGGTCGCCAGCTGACGATATTACAACTAGACATCGCTTGTTCCTTAAATGCATATTTTAATTACACAAAAGTGTGGGGTTTGAGATCTAACTATCAGGTTCCTTTTTCTTCGCTACCAACAAAAGTAGAATTTCTATTTTCTTTCTCCAAGACTTCGCACTAGGCTCATGCATTGAGGTCTCGCTCTTACAAGGCACTCGATAACTCCCGGCACACATCTTGCACTCTGTTGCTCATTAGCCTCGTTCTTCAAGAATCAGATTCATTATGCGCACTTCTTCACAACTATCCTCCACTGGTTGCATATGCCTTTTACTCAAAAGGAAGATATTGAGTTCCAAAGTCATATTCCCAAAAGTGAGTTGCATAACCCCATTTCGGCAATTTATAATGGCATTCGAAGTAGCCAAGAATGGTCTTTCCAATAGGATGGGTTTATGATTGGTCCCCACTGCAACCGGCTCTGTGTCAAGTACGACAAAATCCACTGGATAGTAGAATTTGTCCACTTGTATTAGAACATTCTCAATGGTCCCCTTTGGTATTTTAACAAATCTATCTACTAGAGATAGCAGGACAAAGAGTTTCAGCCCCAAACCAAGCCGGCCAGACATGGAATATGGCGTGAGTTCACTAGCTCCCAAGTCTAGTAGTGCTTTCTTTTTCTACACTAGTGCCCCGATATTAACCGGGAGATTGTAGGACATCCCGGTCCTTATACATCACAGAGTCTTGCACTCGATGATATCACTCACTACTACCAAAAAGGCCTTTTATTCACATCAGTTTCTCTTTTACCGCATATAAGTCCTTCGCACTCTTGTATATGTTGGGAATTGCTTGTTCATGTCAAGAGGAGGAATATTAACCTTCACTTGCCGTAGTACCTCTAAAATTTCAGTTTGGTTAACTGAATTTTTCCTTTTTCGAAGTGCCTGCGGGAAAGGAGGTTGTACACTGTTTTTCACCTCTTCCACTGCTGCTGATTGTTCTTCCTCTGGTGGTTCAACCACTGTGGGAGCTTTCTTGGTTGGTTATGGGGCTGCTGGTCTCAGTTCTTTACCACTTCTCAAAGTCACTACTGCTTTAACTTCATCAATTTCTGCATTTGGGATCACCGCGTGTTTCATCTCATGGCTCCTCTAGGTTTTGCTGTATGGGAAGGAATTTTCCTTTTCAAGACCCTTCGCTGGTTGGATAACTAAAATGGAACTTTGTAATCCCGTAATGGCGCCGCCTAATTTCGTTGAGTGAGCCTTGATCGTTTCAATTTTCTGATTAGTTTGAACATTCAACACCTTTTGTTCCTCCACAAAGGTACTCATTACCTTGCTTAAATTCAGAATTGCCTGCTCAACAGGAGAAGAAGGTGGAGGTTGCTGCTGTGCTCCTTGGGGAGCATATGCAGGGGGTTTTGGCTTCCATGATAGGTTCGGATGATTCCTCCAATTGGGGTTATAAGTATGCTGCCAAGGAGCATCATAGGGGCTTATTCCACCCAAGACATGGGCATGCTTGCATTAAGTCCCTTAATAAGGAACTACCGACAAGGTTCTGTGGTGGCTATTTGACTGACAATTAAAAATAAGTCGGGCTGAGATGCAAGCAACTCATTCACGCTTGCATTTCGGCGCTCGATTTCTCATTTCTCAAATTCTCCTCCAACCTCTCGGTCAAAGTGGTCGGCTTTTGCTTTCATCTCCGTGTTCTGAGTGCGTATAAATGCCTCCCTTTGGTGAGTCGAAGGCCTCATTCTTTCGCTCCCCTCAGTTTGGCCTATCCCATCCCTTTGGAAGTTTCAAATACATAATCTGGGGTAAGTCCATGGCTTCATCCTCGGGTTCTTGCTCGTAAAGTCCCCTCCACACATGGTCAATGCTTGCTTCATGGATGGAGACATACCATCATAGGAAATGATTCACTTGAGCATCCATGTATCAAACCCATGGTGTGACATGCACCAATGGTCTCCATGAATCTCCTCCCAACACCGATAAAACTTCATTACCGAGGACGAGTAAGTGTAGATTTGCCAAACTCGCTATCTTGGTTGTACTGAAAAATTTCTTCAAAAATTCAACTTGAAGATCAGCCCAATTTCTAATTGTTCTCGGCCTCAGTGAATTGAGCCACCTTATTTTGTTCGAGGGTTAATGGAATGTCAACTTCAACAAATCCATATCGGTTACAACCCTCCTAAAAGTTATGCATACTCTCAAAACTTAGATGTGTGTGTTTGGATTTCATTTTCCATACTCATGAAAAGTTGTATAGGCACTGGGATAGTCTCACCGCCATCCTCAAAGCAGTGGTATGATGCAGCAAGGTGCACTAACTCTGGGGGAGGGTGTATGTCGTCCTCATCGACCTCTTATGTCATGGATTCATAGGAGTCGCTTGTCGACTTTGATGTTCCTCGTAGAGGATCCATTTGCTCATCGTGCACACCCACTTCAAAACTTTTCTCAATTGGTGCACTAACTCTTGCAAGATAATTATATTCCTCTATCCCAAAGATGCATAAACAATTTGACACAAAAAAGAGACAAAGAAAAGAACAACAAAAAGGCTTGCCAAAAAGATTAGTGTTAATAAAAAAAATAAAAGACTGTAATGATAAAAACAGCCCAACAGTGACGGTTGAGTAAAAAAAACTCGAAATTCTAAATAATGAAATTCAAAAAGGTTTAAAAGGTCACCAATACTTGAAATGAGGATTACAAGTACCCATAACTCATCATCTGTAGTTTGGAACCATCCCTGGCAACGGCGCCATTTGATCTGTACTACAAGAGGGTTGCCTAATCAACAAAATTTATAATCTGTTGCTCTTATCGCGTAGCTAACTATCGCAAAGATAGCGCCTAGGATCGAACACAGGGATGGGTTTTCGTCTTACAAATGACTTGTATAATGATTCAAAATGGTGAGGCTTTCATTTGGATTTTCGAATTTGCATAAAAAGTGTGGTTGTTGTTGTCACTAAGCTAACTGAAAGCAGTTTAAAATAAGATGTAAAAAGAAGACCTTGAAGTTTTGGGTCACCAGTTTGGTATGATGGGGTTGTAGAGGTGTCCTCGGAGTTATTTCTCGCATTGGGGGCAAATGACATATAGTCATTCCCAAAACCGATCTTGTTTAACTTTAAACCAACCCTAGTAACCTTCCAATTTGGAACTATAGCATTTATCGTATATTTAATGTTCCCAGAGTTGAAAATAAAGCATTTAACCCATTTTCAATGAATGACATCTAATGGATGTCAGTATATCTAGCAATAAGAATACACTGAAATTTTCCACCAAGATTGTGTTCTCCCATCCTTTTATAGTGACTTGGGTCCTCAGGGGAATGAAGAAGTCTTTAAATCTCAGTATTCTAATAAGGAATTCAAGTAAACCGTCAGATCGAAGGCCTGGCTATTTCCAATAGGAGATTTTGAGAAAAGGAGGAAACCTTAGGAAGCTTGAACGTCTTCAAAGAGGCATTGAATAGCCTCTAATCCCATTTCGAAATACGCGACCTCACCTATTCCTCCACTTTGGCTAGGCTCGTCTCCGTGATTCATAATACCCTGGCCGGAGGTTCCGTACGAACCTCTCACTACGATGTTCACTCATGAATTCAATCATTCTATTTAGGTCCGTAACGTGGATTTGGTTATCTCGCCATGGTGAGAATTAGGGAATTGGTTCTGGCCTTGGTTTTGTAGTCGAAGAGAGAAAAGAAAGTGGAAAGAAGTGAAGATGAATCGATTGGAGTTTCAGATGAATCACACCCAGCCAAATTTTAATGACGAATGGGCTCAAGTTCAGCATTGTCTTATGGGATGTCGCAACCTTAATGCCTACACTACAACATTAATTGCTAACACTTAATGTCCCCATTAAAGTTGTGACGCCCAAATTAGAAGGTTTAAAACCTCAATTTATTGTATTTTAGACAATTCTGGTCGTGACCTACCTAAGTTTTGTCGCGACTTGAAATATGGTCTTGACTAACAAATTGGTGTCGCGACCTGATATTTCTTATTCACTTGTTTTCCATTCAAAACAAGGCCGTGATCTCTAAAGTATGTCGTGACATGAGAAACTTTCTAGTCTTCAGGAACAGTTCAAATTCATACAAGACTGAATCGAAAAACCCAATTCAAACAAACAAAAATAATCAACCTTCATCATTCAAATATTCAACAAATGAATTCATGAAGTAATCAGATTCAATATTGAATAAAAATAAAATAAAATTCCCCCAAACTTCAATCTTTCATTCTCCCAAAACAATTAAGATTAAACCGAGAGTACGGTACTTCCCTCAGAGTTCATCACGCATATTCTATCTAAGAAATCCTAGATCCTTCCATTTTTCTCAGAGTTTCCTTGTCATGAAATTCAAACGACACACAAAAATAAAATAAATATTGAACCAAAAGAAATAAAAGAATTCAAAATTAGCCATCGGAACTCATTCCAAAACAAATAAGATCAAACTAAAATATTAAAAAATAAAAGTATAATGCAAAAATAGAATGAAAACCATGGGTTGCCTTCCACAAAAGCTGCTTTCACTTTTGAGTCCTTACCGACTTGTCGCTATTTTCTTGCTTTAATTTTCTTCCACTTAACTGAATTAATCATATTTTTATAAGATATCGCTTTAATCACGACCATTTGCTTTAAACCATTATTGGTTTTCAATGTCATTGCCCCCAAAGGTTGTACTTCCCACTCACTGTGATAAGGGCCAATTCCATTTTGATTCCCGCCCGAAAGCTTAAGTCCGAGTTGAACAATCAGACCCGATCTCCCCGTCCCTCCTCAAAATCTGATCATGCCATTCTTTGTCTTGTCCTTGTAAATTTAGCATTATCATAAGCTTCTTATTTATCGCCTCTTCCAATTCATTCAAACTGAGAATCTTTCTTCCCACAGCTTGAACTCAAAATTCAGAATTCATGTCCCACATAGCTTTGTATTCCACCAAGATGTAGTGACAAGGTTTAATACTTAAAAACAAGTCTGTATGGGGACATTCCAATGGAGTTTTATGCAAATTGTAAGCCCATAATGCATTAATGTTTTTAAAGACCAATCTCTTTTGCTGGAACCCACAGTCTTCTCAAGAATTTTCTTTATCTCCCTGTTGGAAATTTCAGCTTGGCCATTTGTTTGAGGATGATAAGCTAAACTCATTATGTGTTTTATTCCACATTCACTCACATGAGTTTCAAACACCTTGCTTTGCAAAATGGCTCCCATCACTAATAGTCTTAGGTGTCCCAAACTCCATCGAAATATTTCTCAGAGGGAATCCCACAACCTAATTAGAATACCCTTGACAGCCGTTGCTTCCAATGCATTTCTGGATACATAATCCACAAATAGTATGTATATATTTCCAAATGAAGTATGGAAAAGGCCCCATAAATTTATTCCCATACATCAAATAATTGCAATCCACCAGATACTCATGTAGGGGCATTTCATGCCTTTTGTCGATGTTTCATTCTTAATCGATCACAAAGCTTCACCCATTCAAAACAATATTTGAAAATAGTTGGCCAATAAAAACCTAATTTGAGAATTTTGTGGGCTGTTTTGTCTCCTGTGAAGTGTCCTCCATAAGGTGATGCATGACATTCTTGTAAAATTTTGCTTTGTTCACTTTTTGGTACACACCTTCTAATGATCATATTAGCTCCTCTCTTGAATAATAGTGGGTCATCCCAAATGTAAAACTTGTTGTCAGTCCTTAACTTCTTCCTCTGCTGGTAGCTGAATTCTGGTGGCATCAATCCACAAGCTAGAAAGTTCACAATATCAGCATACCAAGGTAATTGAAAAGACAACTGAAATAACTGCTCATCTGGAAAATTTTCCGCTACTTCCTTTTCTTCTTATTTGATAGTAGTATTTTCAATTCTTGACAAGTGATCAGCTATCACATTGTCACAACCTTTCTTATCCTTGATCTCCAGATCAAATTCCTGTAGTAACAAAACCCATCCGATCTACCTTGGCTTACTTTTCGCTATCAAATATTTGATTGTAGCATGATCAAGATGGATAATGACGCAAATCCCACACATATGGCCTGAATTTTCACATGCAAATACACAGCCAACATCTCCTTTCGCAGTTGAGCAATTTGAGCTTCATCAGTGTTTTGGCTGAATAAGAGTAATGGCCCTAAACACTTTTTCATCTTTCACATCCCAATACAAACCCACGTATAGTCACCGGGCCTCGCACATAATCTCAAATTCTTTATTCCAGTCTGGTTTGGCCATGATAGGAGCTTCAACTAATCTGGATTTGATATCCTCAAATGAATTTTGGCAAGACTCATCAAAATTAAACTCGCATCCTTCTCCAAAGAATCTACATAATGGTTTTACTATTTTGAGAAGTCTCTATAAATCGCCTATAAAAGCCAAAGATGTCCTAAGAAACTTCTTATTCCCTTGACTGTTGTTGGTGGAAAATTTGAGAAGTCTCTTATAAATCTTCTATAAAAGCCAGCATGTCCTAAGAAACTTCTTATTCCCTTGACTGTTGTTGGTGGAAAAAGAGTATTTATAATGGAAACCTTTGCTTTGTCCACTTCTACTCTCACAGATAAATTCTATGCCTGGGCATAACCCTTCTATTACCATGAAATGATATTTTTTCCCAATTCAAAGCTAGATTCTTGTCTTGGCATCTGTGAAGTACTGTCCTCAAATTCTGTAGGCAATGTTAAAAAATGGATCCGTAAACTGTGAAATCATCCATGAATATCTCCATAACATCTTCTGCTAAATCTGAGAACATTGATCATACATCTTTGGAAAGTAGCAGGAGCATTACATAACCCATATGGCATTCTTCTAAAAGCTAAAGTACCATAAGGGCATGTGAAAGAGTTTTCCCGGTCCTCGTGCAATAGAAATTTGGTTATATCCAAAAAATATCCATCAAGAAATGTGGCGAGGATGTCCTCGCTAACATGTCTAACATCTGATCAATGAAAGACAAAGGAAAATGATCTTTCCTGGTTGCAGTATTCGATTTTCTGTAATCTATACACACCCTTCATCATGTCATAGTTCTTATAGTGATGTTCATTCCTTTCATTTCTGATCACAGTGAATCCACCCTTCTTAGGAACCACATGAACTGGGCTCACCCAAGGGCTATATGATATTGCATAAATAAATCCTGCATTTAGCCATTTCAGTACTTCTTTTCTTACAACATCTTTCATTATAGGGTTCAATCTCCTTTGGTGTTTAATTGATGTTTTTGCATCATCATTCAGCAGGATTTTATGCATGCAAATAGAAGGACTAATACCCTTTAGATCTTCAATTGACCAGGCAATAGCCTCTTTGTATTTCCTTAGAATTTGTAGCAGCCTTTGTTCTTCATTTTCAGTCAATTCAGCTGATATGATTACTAGTTTCCAATTTTTTGGTTCTAAGAAAGCATATTTCAGATGACTAGGCAATTCTTTCAAAAAATAACCCTTTTGCACTAGTCTCTTGTTTAGTAACTTTATTTTCCCTCGGTCGCTTGAATTTTCTGATCTGCCATTCAAACTCAAGATGCTTTCCTATTTTGCAAACTGGAAATGCGTAGCTTCATCATCAACACTCTCAATATACTGGAAATTCATCTCATTTTCATTGATAAAATGCTGAAGGTTACAATAAGAGATAAAGTCAAAACTAATAGGACTATTGTTATCTACAACATTATAATTTTCTGCATCAACATCAGATTGTGTCAAGCTTTTGTCCAGGTTGAAGTGCAATGCTTCATTTCCCACCCTCAAGGTCGCCTCACCAGACATCAATCAAGGCGCCTCCAGCTAAGAAGGGTCTTCCTAATGTAAGAGGGACCCGGTTGTCTTCTTCCATTTTATAACTCATTAAAGTCCATAGGCAATAAATTTCCCTACCTTTGATCAAAGACATCTTCAAGAAACACCTTCCTGTCAGGTGCCATGGATACATCACTATCTCGTAATATAATTGTTGTTGGGGCAAGTTCCCCCAAACTCAATCTTTATACCTATGATAAGGGCATCAAGTTGATGTTGGCTCCTGAGTCACATAAGGCTTTCTTTGAGCCTATAGTCTCCTATCGAAAGGTGGAATGGTGAAGTCGCCTCGGTCCTTCATTTTGCTAGTAAACTTATTCAATAATCGCACTGGGTAAGTGGCAGTTAAGTTCACTATTCCTTCCCCATCAATTTTCTTCTTCTTGCTCGCATCTCCTTCAAATTTTGCATAATTGCATTGATTAATTGCTCAAAGGGAATACTAATTTCTATATTCTTGAAAATCAAGAATTTAGAAAATTGTTCTTCCTTCCTCGCTTCTCTAATCCTTTCAGGAAATGGGACTACAGGAGTGTAAGCCTTAACCTTCCTTCCGCTTTCACTAATAAATTTTCCTGCCGCTTCGCCAGAATTTGCTTATCCTTTAGTTGCTTTCTTTGATCGCCTTCTTCTTATGTCAGGCCGGTGCTCATCTCCTACCAATTCTTAAATTGATCGCCATATAGTCTTGATTTTTGAGTGTCACTAGGGAATGCATTCTTGTTCTGGTTTTGCAAGGTCAAGGCCAGTTGCCCAACTTTGTTTTCAAATTCCTTATAAAGCATTTGTTTCGATCAAAACATTCGTGGATTGATTTAAGAGCTTCCAACTCAGAAAATTTCTGTTCATGGGTGTGAAGCAACTTTTATTATCCCTCATGAACTGCAGCATCTGCTCCTCAAATGACTGGGTCCTCTTCTGACCTTGATATTCATTTTTGTGATCTCCCTGCTGCTGCTGCTAGAACATAGGTGGTTGATACCCTTGCTGGAAATTCTAACCCTGTCTTTGGCCTTGTGGTGCTCCTCCACCATATGAGAAGATCTCATAGTTCCTCGCGCCGGATTGTAAATGTGTGCGTGTTGGGATTTGGCTTGAAATGATAGCTTCTCTGTTCATTCAGGTAATTGGCCTTCTCAACTATATAAGGATCTTCTTCAGTAGGTCCCTCAACACTTCTTCTTATCCCATCTCTTTCCACTACTCCAATTTCATGAACAGAATGCAGTTTTTTATCCTGTTTATCCATCCTGTGCATAATAGCATCTAACTTTGCTTCCATGGTAGTCATCTTATTTATCTCAATGACCTTAATTCCTCAGATTAATGTAGCTCCCTTGTAAATTAAGATGAGCTTCTTATGTTGTATTTTTGGTTAGGTTTGCTATCAAACCCTTTGCCTTTGCACTTTCCCCTCTTGAATATGCCCACAGCGTAGCTACTCCATGATACCCTTAGAAGTATCATTAAGAGAGTGATAGACAATATCCATTTGTGTCTTTAGGTCTATGCCATGCATAGGATATCTCTTCAGCAGCTCAGATCAGAATAATCTCGAAATATACCATAGTAGTTTTCGGACTTGTTTAGGGTATATTATAAGCTAAATGAGAATTTTCGTAAATAAAACGAGAAACTTGGAAATTTATATGAGAGCAAAAGGGTAAATGTGTAATTTACCATTTAAGGACCTAGTGGTCATAAAAGGGAAAGACTAGGGGCTAAATTAGAATATGGCATAAGTTGATTTGCAAAAAGAGAAGAACCTAAGGACTAAAAGGAATAATGAAAACTTAACCCAAAAAAAATGGGTTTTTAGGAGCCAAACAAGGCCTAAGGTGAGATATTTGATTTAAGACCAAATTGTCTCATTTTTGGGAGGAGCAAACCGTGAAGAACAAGGAGAGGAAGAGGGAAGAGAAGAAGAAGAGAAGAGAAGAGGAAGGGAAGAGCAAAATGTATGGATTCTAGTAAGATGCATGTATCTGGATTTTTGTTTCGGAAATCACAATTTTGTACGAGATCATGTACTGGGACTACTATAGGGATGTCTATGGTTTTGATAGGATTTCATCCCAACCATAGATTTCTTGAAAGTAGGGTTGGTAAAACCAATGGCATACAAAACATGGAATCCTCTATTCGAGGTTGGATTCATGGTTTAATTTTTATGTAACTGAAGCTGTGGTTTAGAACAAACCTCTAAACTAATCTTTATAATGGTTTACGCATTGGTTACACTCATTATAGATTTGTTTTTGGGAGTAATTCATGATGGTTTTTGGGTAAGATAAGTATTGAAAGATGATTTGAGTAAAATAGAGATTACAAGATGAATTTGGAGTGGTTTTGATGTGTATATGAGTATTGAGTTGATTCGGGGTATCAACATATGGAAAATGGAAGAAAACACACACTGTAATTTTCGAGGGGCTATGACCGGCACGGACAGAGCTAGCATGTAACAAACAGAGCGGTACAGTATCAACAGAGCGGTACGCATCGTAAGTGCTATGTTTTTCTATTTTGACCAGCGTTTGTAGTTTGGCCATAACTTGGTCATTTCATATCCGATTTGAGTGATTCAAGTTTCTGGTTAAAAAATAATTCAAGGAGAACCAAACTTCCTGAAATAGGTAGCTACAAATTCTGATTCTATGTGGCCCAAAAATTCACTCAAAGTGGGCTATGTCTGCCAATTTCTACTCGCTTTTGACTATAGAGTAGTCCCTGCTGTTTAGGACATAAATTTGAGTTCCAAGGTTCGACAAGATTCTAGCTGGGTAGAGAACCCGCAGACCTTAGCTTCAAAGGAGTACAAATAACCAAAGTCAAATATGGAGTTAAGATCCCTAAAATAGGTGGTCATATACTATTCCTAGTGTAATCTAGGTAAACCGACTAGTTTGGCGTAAAAAGGCCATAACTCAGTTTGATGATTCAATCCACCGATTCCAATTTCTAAGAAAGATGATGAGGAACGAAGAGTACATGAA
Source organism: Tetrastigma voinierianum (assembly GCA_016808115.1). Taxonomy (NCBI): domain Eukaryota; kingdom Viridiplantae; phylum Streptophyta; class Magnoliopsida; order Vitales; family Vitaceae; genus Tetrastigma; species Tetrastigma voinierianum. The sequence goes on along the minus strand of JAEQBH010009589.1, from coordinate 108,706 downwards.
TGGATGTGAACACATAGGTGTCATACCGTATATATGAAATGCCATATGCAATGTATGAAACAAGAAAAATATAGGAAATGCAATATGTATGGATGTGTTCATGAAACATAAATATGATATGAAATATGAAAAAGAACTGAAACATGAACATGAACATGAAATGCAATATGTCATGAACACATAATGTGGTTAAGGATGCCCCTATTATAAGATAGTAAGTTACCGAACTCATATAATTGTAAAACTGCCTAAGACTAGTTATTGATTGACATGGCACCTCCAAGTTATGTGATGCATTAACGTATAGTACTTCTGATTTCTCTCGATTAGTGCGATAGCATTCTCCGATCGCTTCAAGACAATAGTACTTCTAAGACTCCGATTAGTGCGACGACACTCTCGACCATGCTTCTATATTAATAGTACTTTGCATTTCTATTAGTGTGACGATTACTCCCTTGACTCGTGCTTCGCACATTAGCAATTTCTAGCACTGACAGCGCGACGACACTGACCGTGCTTCGGCACATTAGTACTTCGATACTTTCTAATTAGTTCGACGACACTCTCTGACCGTGCTTCTGCACATTAGTACTTCGGTACTCTCTTATTAGTGCGATGACACTCTCTGTTAGTGCTTCAAAGACTCTCGCTTGTGCTACGGCACTCTCAGATCAGACCGTACCTTCGGGTACTTATTCTCTGTGTCTAACTCATTCGTACACGTCTAGGCAATCAAACAATTATATATGATAAGACTCGAACAAAGAATAAGAGTAAAGAAAATGAATATGGTAAAGATCCAATGTACCTATGGCGCACTAATCAGATATGTTCCGAGTACCCAGGTACTTTTGTACAAGTAAAATGTTCTGTAGTACCTACGGGTCCTTCCGTATCCGAAATATAGGAATAAGTTCTGTAACATAAGTATAAGTTTCGTAAGACAAGTATAAGTTCCGTAATTCACGTATAAGATCCGAAAATAAGAATAAGCCTCAGAATACAAGTATAAGATCCAAGATAGTTATATGTCTGCAATCCAAGAGTAAGATCCGAAATACAAGAATAAGTATAAGTTCTATAGTACCTACTGTGTACCTCCTCAGATCTGACACTCAGAGTACCTACGTACCCCCGTATGAGAGATAGTTAGCAGTACCTACAGTACTTTTTAATTAAATATAAGTTTGATATAAGCACAAGCACGTGTCTTTAGGACATTTGAACAAGTAAAGCACTTACGAGTACTTTCGTATAAGAATGGTTCCGCAATATCATGATATGTCTGTGAATATCTCGTAGTATCTAAGGGTACCCCAAAAAGTGTAATCCTTAGTTTAAGTATAAGCCCTATGGCATAAGTGTAAGTCTTATAGTACCTAAGGGTACCTCTTTATAAGCATAAATTTCGTAAACTCCTACGGAGATCTCGAGATAGATATAAGTACCAAGACGCATAAGACTCGTATAAGCATAAGCTCTATAACTCCTACGGGAGATATAAACAAGTATAAGATAGATAGAAGTATGAGTACGCGATAAGTACCTCCGTCTAAGTATATGTATAAGTTCAAAAGACCGATACAAGGAACTGAAGAGTATGTGTCCTACGGGAATTAAGTATAAGTATGTATCCTACGGGAGATAAGTATAAGTATGTGTCCTATGGGAGATAAGTATAAGTATGTGACCTATGGGAGATCGGAATAAGAATAAGTCTGCCATCAGTTTAAGATCTATGTAAGTATAAGTGCTCTAAGTCTAAGTTCAATACCGTAGACGAGAGATTTGAACAAGCATAAGTTTGTTACAAGGAAAATTATGTATGTAAATTTGTTATATGAATTCATAAAGGCTCTGATAATTGTTATTGTTATATGTTTATTGTGATTCAGTATAAATGCATGTGTACAAGATAAGTTATAAAGATATGTTTCCCCAATTTCATAAAGCTTAGCACTCGGCTTTTTATTCGTGTAGGTATAGGAGAAGACGTCCGCGATCTTCCGCATACAGTTGGGCCAACACACTAGTAGGGGTTCATCACAGTAGGTTATGCGCTCTTAATATGTACTTGAAAGTAAAGTTTTTTTGTATATGTATATGTAAATGGGACTCAGTATATGTGTATAGATTTTGATGGACACCACCCCGTTGTTAGTTCAGATATGTATATGTAAATGGACTCGCATATGTGTATAGATTTTGATGACACCACTGGGTGGTAGTTCTTTGTATATGCATTCATATATATATAAAAAAAAAAAAAGGTAAAGAGTCCCAAAGATAGTGAGTTCGCACCTCGAACTCGGTTCTGACCGCCTTAATCTGCCTGACCGAGAATCGGGTGTGATAAGTTAATGTGAGCCTAGGTTTAGGCGTTTCTGGAAGAGTCTTTGATTAAGGATGTACCTACATAGTAAAGTGTTAGCCTAATGCGGATGTCCTTGTCCTGTATATTGACTAGAGTGAATAAGTTACCTTATTTGAAGCAAATGATAGTAAATGCTCAGAAAGATGATGTCAAGTTACAAGAGATAGTTCAGTTAGTCAGTACTAGAGACAAGATTAATTATGCCATATATGAAAATTGATGTTTTTGGTACGGGGGCAGGAACATATTACCCTCATCTCTTAAGTTCAGGAAAAATTTAGAGGACGAAATTTATTTTAAGGGGGGGAGAATTGTAACACCCCAAAATATACCCTAGTAGTTTTCGGACTTGTTTAGGGTATATTATAAGCTAAATGGGAATTTTCGTAAATAAAACGAGAAACCCGGAAATTTATATGAGAGCAAAAGGGTAAATGTATAATTTACCATTTGAGGACCTAGTGGTCATAAAAGGGAAAGACTAGGGGCTAAATTAGAATATGGCATAAGTTGATTTGCAAAAAGAGAAGAACCTAAGGACTAAAAGGAAATAATGAAAACTTAACCCAAAAAAATGGGTTTTTAGGAGCCAAACAAGGCCTAAGGTGAGATATTTGATTTAAGACCAAATTTGGTCTCATTTGGGAGGAAAAAAACCGTGAAGAACAAGGAGAGGAAGAGGAAGAGGAAGGGAAGAGCAAAAAGGTATGGATTCTAGTAAGATTTGGTATGGATCTTTGGATTTTTGTTTGGAAATCATGAATTTTGTATGAGATCATGTGTATTTGGACCATGGTAGATGTTCATGGTTTCAGGATTTCTCATCCCAACCATAGATTTCTTGAAAGTAGGGTTGGTAAAACCCTAAATGGTACAAGAAAACATGGAATCCTCCATTTGAGGTTGGATTCATGGTTTAATTTCATGTAATTGAGTTAGGGTTTAGAACAAACCCTAACTAATCTTTATATTTGGTTTATGTATGGGTTATGACCCATTATAGATTTGTTTTGGGAGAAATTCATGATGGGTTTTTGGTGTAAGATAAGTATTGAAAGATGAATTGAGTATAATAGAGGTTACAAGATGAATTTGGAGTGGTTTTTGATGTGTATATGGAGTATTGTTGATTTGGGTATCAACATATGGAAAATTGAAGAAAACACATTCGGGGTGGGGCCTCTTACATGACCAGATCAACAGAGCGGTACCGGTACCGTAAGTGCTATGTTTTTCTGTTTTGACCAGCATTCGTATTTTGGCCATAACTTGGTCATTTCATATCCGATTTGAGTGATTCAAGTTTCTGGTTAAACTAGACTTCAAGGAGCACTAAACGTGATGAAATAGGTAACTGCAAATTCTGATTCTATGTGGCCCAAAATTCACTCAAAGTGGGGCTATGTTCAAGCCAATTTCTACTTCAGTTTTTGACTATAGAGTAGTCTCGGTTGTTTAGGACATAACTTGAGTTCCGGTGCTCCGATTTGGGTGATTCCAGTTGGAGGAGAACCCATCGCACCTTAGCTTCAAAGGAGTACAAATAAACAGTGTCAAATATGGAGTTAAGGTCCCTAAAAATAGGTATTACATTCTGTTCCTAGTGTAATCTAGGTAAACCAACTAGTTTGGCGTAAAAAGGCCATAACTTGAGTTTGGATGATTCAATTGAAATGATTCCAATTTCTAAGCAAAGTAGATTTATAGAGGAACAAGAGTACATTAATGATGTGTGAACATAGGTGTCATAATCGTATAAGTATATGAAATTCATATGCAACAAAAAGTATGAAACAAGAAAATATAGGAAATGCAATATGTATAGATGTGTTCATGAAACATAAATATGATATGAAATATGAAAACGAACTGAAACGTGAACATGAACATGAAATGAAATATGTCATGAACACATAATGTGGTTAAGAATGCCCCTATTATGAGATAGTAAGTTACTGAACTCATATAATTGTAAAACTGCCTAAGACTAGTTATTGAATGACATGGCACCTCTATTACGTGGGCAGACACGTATAGTACTTCGGTACTCTTTGATTAGTGCGATAGCACTCTCTGACCGTGCTTTGGCACATTAGTACTTTGGTACTCTCTGATTAGTGCGAAACACTCTCTGACCATGCTTCGGGTACATTAGCAATGATTTTCGATTAGTGTGACGACACTGATCGCGCTTCTCGCACATTAGTACTCGGTACTCTTTGATTAGTGCTGACGACACTCTTCGACCGCAGGTTTTTAAGTACACGGTGATTTTCGATACTCCGATTACAGGACGACACTCTTCGACCGCGGTTTCTAAGACATTAGTACTTCGTACTCTTATTAGTGCGACGACACCTCGACCGTGCTCGATACACAGCAATTTCCTAAGACTGACAGTGCCACGACACGCCTCGCCGCTTCCTCGCGCACTCCCCGCTTGTGCCACGACACCCCAAGATCGCATCAGACCTTCGGTACTTATCAGCCGGTCCTACTCATTTCGTATTACTAGTCTAGGCAATCAAACAGTTATATGATAAGACTCTGAATAAAGAATAAGAGTAAAGAAATGAATATGGTAAAGATCCTAATGTACTCCACGGTACCTCAGATCGCTTTGTAGTACCTATGGGTACTTTTGTACTAGTAAAATGTTCCTTTAGTAATCACTAGCACTTCCTGCATCCGAACATGTGAATGCTTCTATAACACAAGTATAAGTTCCATAAGATGAGTATAAGTTCCGTAATACACGTATAAGATCCGAAATACAAGAATAAGCTCCGTAATACAAGTATAAGATCCGTAAGAGAAGTATATGCTCGTAAGAGTAAGATCCAAATACAAGAATAAGTATGAGTTCTATAGTATCTAGCGGGTACTCTCAGACTGACACTGTGAGTACCTATGGGTACCTCCGTATAAGCTCCGAATCGATAAATCCCGCTTGTACCTACGGCACTCGTATGAGTATAAGTTAGTAGTACCTATAGGTACTTTTAATTAAATATAAGTTTGATATAAGCACAAGTACGTGTCTTTTGGGACATTTGAACAAGTAGTACTTACGAGTACTTCTGTATAAGAATAAGTTCCGCAATATCAGTATACGTTCCGTAATATCTCTGTAGTACCTACGGGTACTTCCAAACAAGTGTAATCTCCGTAGTTTAAGTATAAGCCCTATGGTATAAGTATAAGCCTTGTAGTACCTAAGGGTACCTCTGTATAAGCATAAATTCTGTAAACTCCTACGGGATATATGAGATAGATATAAGTACCAGTACGTGTATAAGTATCTCGGTATAAGCATAAGCTCTATAACTCCTACGGGAGATCTGAACAAGTATAAGATAGATAGAAGAATGAGTACGTGATAAGTACCTCCGTCTAAGTGTATGTATAAGTTCAGTACTGTATACAAGGAATCTGAATAAGTATGTGTCTTACAAGAATTAAGTATAAGTATGTATCCTACGGGAGATAAGTATAAGTATGTGTCCTATGGGAGATAAGTATAAGTATGTGACCTACGGGAGATCGGAATAAGAATAAGTCTGCCATCAGTGTAAGATCTGAGTAAGTATAAATGCTCTAAGTCTAAGTTCAGTACCGTAGACGAGAGATTTGAACAAGCATAAGTTTGTTACAAGGAAAATTATGTATGTTAATTTGTTATATGAATTCATGAAGACTCTGATAATTGTTACTGTTATATGTTTATTGTGATTCAGTATAAATGCATGTGTACCAGTATAAGTTATAAGATATGTTTCCCACTAAGCGTAAAGCTTAGCACGGGTTTTAACCGTAGGTACAGGAGAAGACGCCCGATCTTCCGCATACAAAGCTGGGTCAACACACTAGGGGTTCATCGCAAAGAGGTTCTCGCGCTCTGAATATGTAATTGAAAGTAAAGTTTTTTGTATATGTATATGTAAATGGGACTCAGTATATGTGTATAGATTTTGATGGACACCACTCCGGTGGTAGTTCTTTTGTATATGTATCTGTTATAAAAAAAAAAAAAAAAAACAGGTAAAGAGTCCTAGTATATGGTCTCGCACCCCGAACTTGATTCGGATCCGCCAATCGGGTTGGACCGGGAATCTATGTGCATGCATCTTCCTATGCAAAGATACATGCTTGATCCTTCCCTTGTTGGAACACTATGATTTCCTTCTTCTTTCGGGCCAGGAGGGATAGTAAAATCAACAGGAATGCTTCGACCAACTCTTCCCATGTATCAACTGAGGCATATGTGTAAATGATTCATACCATGTGGCTGCACATTCCCATGAAAAGGGGAAGAGGTGTAGCTTTATCACCTTTGGTCTCACACCATTCAGCTTAACTTTGTTTGCCATCCTGAGAAATCTTCCAAGGTGTTCATTAGGATCTTCAGTGGGATGACCAGTAAATTGATTTTGCTGAACCATGGTAATCAAGGTTGGTTTTAACTCAAAGTTGTTGGCCTCTTACAAGCAGTTATCCGACCGGGCCGAGTATTCTCATTGATGATAGGCCTTAAACTCTCCATCAGATCTTGAATTGGAGGCCTTCCTGCTGCTATTTCTTGTTCAACTATCTGATCAATTCTTTCATTTGCCACAATTGCTTTTTTTGCTCTACTAACTTTCCTCAAGATCCTCAGTGTTCTTTCTAATTCAGTATCTACAGGGAATAGATCTGAGTCTAGCTTCTTATAATCAACCCCCTGAAATGGAAACATATTGAGATTAATTGGAAACAATGGTATCACAAATCATATATCCTTTTAAGCTCTGTAAAAGATCAGTAGCTTATGCAATCACTGATGTCAAAACTGTTTTTGAGTATTTCTTTTATAAAATGAAGACAAATGTCCAAATTATCATTTCTCTCTTTTTTCAGAATATCGATTTATTCAAATCCTTTAATCCTTGTGGCTCCATAAAACATGTTTGCCTTTTCTATATAGACTAAACCTCTCTAATTTAACACTTACAGGAGTCTTACAACTTTCCCGTGGGCCATACAATTGGACTGGAGTTTCTTTAAAATGAATAAAACTGGTTTAATGTTCTAAAATTATGAATGGGTTTAGTCTATGACACTGCAAGTGCACAGGTCATACAAGTAGTAAAAAATGGATGTAAGTCCAGATATCATTCCCACAGAGATTGACTTGGATTCTCAAAACCAACTTCCCGAATTCTCAATCAAGATCCATACTATCTCGAACTCCTCAATGATAAAGCTTTATCAACTAGAAATTAGCGGTAATTGTCTTAAAGATAACATAGAGAACTTAGGACATTAAAACAAGCTAATGAACCCTATATACACTATAATTAGTTGGATTGAATTAGTTCTCTGTAAAAACGAACACTAATAAGGAAGTACTGTGAAACAGTCAATTCTTTCATTATCTCCCATTTAAAACTCTATCCTAAATTTGGATATGGATTTGTCAAAGATTCCTGATATTGCAAGTTGGATTTCTCCTTTGTTCACTAACTTAAATCCTGCTTCTCTCGAAGACCAGGATTTAATCACCATCAGGACTAACATATTCTTTACAAGATTTGGGTATCTTTCTTCTCAATACTCATACCCATTTCTTGAGACTAAGTAGATTTCTTACTCGAGTCGTGATATTGCAAGATCTCCACAACCGATTGATGACTCACCTTTAAAATCTAATGAATCTTTTCTCTTCCCTTGATTAGACTGTCAACACTAGGTCAAGAGTTTTCCAATCAGACAAGGAAATCTTCCGATTATTTAAATTGATAAATATTCCTCTAACATCAATTATGAGGAATTGGTATTATTTATCTAAGTGAACTCGTAGCTCAAGAGTTCTTCAATAATGGTCCAACATACCCACAATTAGAATGTTCCTAACTCTCGTGAATTTCCATCCTCACTCAAAGGCCTCCCGAAATCGTAATGATACAATCTTTTTGAAGGGTATTCAAACTACTATTGGGAACAATTACATGAGACACCAACCAAATAAATCGCACCCAAATTTCGTACTCATTCTAAGTTATGTGAAGGATCAGAATTCAACAATAAATTCAAAACTAGTGGAAGTCGCGCTTCGAACCGTAGATTACAAACGCATAGTCGGAGAATTGATCAATTACACCAACTGCATTTGCAATAAACTGAGAAGAAATGAATTCTAGAAATTGTCTAGACTTCATTAAACTCAGCAGCACTTGTAAAGCAATTGAAATATTGCTTCCGTAAACAACATTCTGTCACCAGATCTGTTCGCATCCAAGAAAAGTTAAAGAAAGAAAAGAAAATCTATTCTAAAAAATATACAGTGAGTTTTCTTCTTCCCCCGTTCTGGGTTCCCAAAAAGAAAGCTAACTTTACTAAATCTGTGTACGCCTATTTATAATTTTCAGAAATTGGGCCTCGATTCCGCTCCAAGTGGATTTCCTAAATCAATGGCCCAGCCATCGCTTTAGGGTCGCGACTTCAAAAGCTCGTCGCGAACGTGAAATTTCGTCTTGCTCAGGCAAAGGTGTCGACTACGTGAAACCGTTACAACATTCTTTCACTTGTTCTTCATTTGCTGAGTTGCGGCCTGATGTTTTCTGTCACGACTTGTTTCTTCCGGTACCTCGTTGATTAGTGTGGTCAGGATATGAATTCTTTGTTGTGACTATGGGCTATTTCACGCCAGCGAGAATGCCGTTGCGACCTCATCTTCGCTTTCTAGGAATTGGTGTCGCGGCCTCAATTCGATGTCATGACCTCACTCTCTCCCTTGCCTTAACAGATTTCGTGTCGCGACCTTGATTCGCTGATGTCGCGAACTCCTTTTCTAGACGCCATTCACTGTTTTAAATTTTTCAAGTGGGTGGTGACTAAAACCATTGGTCCGCTTAGTTTTCTAGTCGCTGACAAGTGGAATTTAGGGTCAGACCAAGTATTTTCTTTAATCATCGTACTTCTTTCGCGACCTCAAAAGTATAAATGCGAACTACTTTCTTTCTATTCGTGCCAACCTCATCTCTCGCCTCAACAGCCTCTTCCACTTTTCTTTTTAACTCGTAATGACCTGACTGCTCGCCTATTTTGGAATATATATCGCGACCGATTCATGTCATGACATCGCCTCCCGCTGCCGCTATGTTGATCTTTGTTGCGACCTTGTTTTTCTGACCCTTTAATAAATTCTATGTCATGACTTCTATTCCATGTCGCGACCTGGTTGTATTTTTTTCTACTGCATTCTATGTCGCGACCTCAGAAGTATGTCGAGACCTTAGAAGTATGTCGTGACCTCATTTCGCATGCCCACGATCTCTGGTCATCACAGCCTCCCTTTCGCGTCGCGACTTAAAATTGTTTGTCTTTTCATTGTCTTGTCGCCATTACGACGAGGTCGCGACCTAATCGTTTCTTCCCTTGCTGAAATTTATATCGTAACCTTTAAAGTATGTCGCGACTTCAATTTTGCCCCTCCTGTTGCAACCTCACTTCTTAGTCACAACATTTTTAACTTTACAGATCATTCTCATTGTCGCGACATGAATTCCAGGTCGAGACCTTTATTGGAGTTTCCAACTCATATCTTTGTCGCAACCTGAAATTGCCTAGCAGAGACATTGCAAGTCCATTCAGCCTTACATTCTGGTCGCGACATTATCTTCTTTGAAAGTCCCTCCTGTCTTGGTCTCAGCAAGTGTTCTTCTATTGCAACAACTTTTATTTGGCTTGCTGATTCGTTTAGGCCAAGTAGGTGTTCGGAATCAACAAAATTTATATCCTAGGATTCCTACTTCATCGACGAGCAAAGCTACGCAAAGATAGTGGCTCTAGGGTCGAACACAAGGATGGGTTTTCTTTGTGAGAAAAGAGTTGCAATGTATTGAAAATGGTGTTTTCTCGTTGGAATTTTAAGGGTTTGTGAAAAACAATGTGGGTGAATGGTTGAAAATTGGAAATAACTTGAAGTAAAAAGTTAAGAGAGAATTCCTTGAAGTTTCGGGCCACTGGGCTTAGGGTTATAAGTTAACCGACATGTCCTCGGGTATTTTTCCTCGCGTTGGGGGAGCATGTACATAGTTTACTTTCCCCGAATCGATTCTCATTTAGCTTTAAACTAAACCCTAAAAGTTTTCCTCTAGAAAGATGGCATTTGAATTACATAAATACTCCCAAACGGTGAGAACACACCTCCTAAACCCCAGCCCCTTCAAGAACTAATAGGAGATACAACTGAATCGGGCATCATGATCTAGTGATAAGTATCCATCGAACCTAAAAGCTTGCCAAATACACAAAGCAGGAGAGCATGCCTGGGTGAGATTTAACCTAAGGTGAGAAGCAGAACACAAATACCCTTAAATGCAAACATGAAAAACATGAGAACATGCAAACCTTGCCTCAAACCAACACCCAAAGGGCCTTCCCTTCAAGGACGTAGGGGTTTTAGTTTGTTAATCCCTTGATTCACATCATCAGGGCGGGTGTTTCGCAAGAGAAAAAATGCAAGAAATTGAAGGAAAGGGAGAGAAAATCACAAACCAGCCAAGGGAGAGGAAGCTTCGTGCCCAATTTTATTGATTGATTGATGGAATGAGAGTTGATTGATTTACAAACAAGACTGAGCTTATATAGGTGCTCAGTATAAGGAAATTACAAAAATGTGCAAATGAACCAAAATTACATCAAGAGAAAACTTGTATAAAACCACAAAAAGGCGAGTCAAAAAGCAGTTAATAGCAGGTGCAGGGGAGAGTGCTACCGGAATACCACAACCTCATGAATTTGCAAAGTTGCGAATTTCAACCCCGCAAAAATTCCACTGAGCTCTCCTTTCTTCAAAGATTTTTTCTCCAAATTCCTCTGTTCGACCATGAATCTTCGACCGACTTAGTTCATTGTGTTTGAACTGAATTGAAGATAATGAGGCATTTGACCTGCAAAACTACTAAAAATAGCTACAAATGACTGAGGCAAAGTCGGGACCCCAATGTATCAACTGAGTTATTAAAGTCAATTAATACACAAAAGTGTTTAAACCCGCATTATACAAAAATTAAAATAAAGACTATTTCGGGGGTACTAATCACTCCCTCCAACCGACACATTTCTAGTCCCTTAGCAATGATAAAAAGAAGGAAGATCATGCAGGCTATATATATGCAAAAAGGGATTGTCTTTTCAAAAAGTGTGTGTATAAAGGAGGCCTTACCTTCAAGATGAAAACGTGACACCAGATAAACCAGCCTTGAAGAATGAGTGCCATATCGACAAGTCGTAGTTGTTCCATTCTAAGGAAATTAACTTGAACTTCCACCCAAAATCTAAGTGTTTTAGGTGATCAATGAAATTAATAAGTCGCTAAGCTACTATCCCCCCCAACCAAGCTACTGCAAATGCCTTAGACTACTGACCAACCTAAATAGATTCAGCCCACTCTTATTTCACACTTCATTGTCTTGTAGGGCAGAACGCTAGAACTCGATCAACAAAGTCCTTGCACCAGACCACCCAATAATTCCCAACCAACTAAGGTTTAGTAACGTCAAAAGGATCTTCAATTCACTAACTCTATAGGTTTCACCTCGACTTCAATGACTTCAATCCAGCACCTATGTTCGCTTCTTTTTCTATATAGAATCAAAACCTCAAATTAACATAGCTACGAGCCTCCACACTTATCCATGTTACTTTGGATAAATTTTTGTTCGATAAAATAATTTTCTTAATGTTCATGATTTAAATGTAAAGGGTTCACTGATGACACCAAGTATAGTCGGCAAGCAGTAACTGAATGTAAGTCCAGCATTAATTCCCACAGATTGATAGAGAATTACGTGATCAATCCACCCAACTACTAAAATTCCATACTATTTGGACTCAAACCTGATAAAGTAGTTTTACTTACACGATACAAATTAAAAATCCTATACTATTGAATAATGCTCAAACTGTAACTAAAACAAAAGTAATGAATGAAAATAAAATTGTATACAAATTAATGGATTGGAATCAGCTTCGTGAGAAACGAAACTCTTAATGAAATACTTATGGGAATGCTCAATTCCAAAGACTAAACCCATTGCCTGTTTCTATGTATGGATCCGGTTATTGTCCAAGATTTCCTAATTATTGAATTGATTTGATATTCACTGATTAGGATATCCTTATTTCTTCAAAGACAAGATCAAACTAGCTACCTGTATTCAAACTTTCTTACAAGATTCGGTATTTTTCTTTTTCACACCACACCTATTTTCTGTTGACAAAGGTAACTTTTGCTTACCTTCGTGATTTTCGCAAAGTTTCTACTACTTAAATGGTATTCAACCTCCATCATGGGTTATCCTTCCCTTGATTAGACCTAAGCTAACACGGATTGAACTTACCTATAGATTATGCAACTTCATTGTTTATATTGTTAAATACACCCCTCCAACTTCAATCAAGTGAGTGAATAGGGATTTATCAAAATGAACTCCTCGTAGCTCACAGCTCATTAATTTAGCTCTAACATACCCAAAAGAATGCTCTCAACTCTCAGAATCTCCGTCTCGTGTCACGCAGGGCATCCTCGATATCGAGTAAGATACATCTCAACTCGGTATTGTGGTACTACCATTGGGAACTTATCCATTCAAACGCACAATCGATTAAGTAAAAACCGAACCCAAATTAATTCTCCATTATTGTGTTGAAAGACTGTAACTAAATGTAAATCAAATCCAACAGAGCTGCTGATTACTGCATTGCGAATTAAGAAATGGAGCACCGGGCCACTACAATCACTGAATGTGTAATAAAACCCAGAAAAAATGAATTCCTAAAATTCGTCTAGATTTCATAAATTTTCTTGCCGCACATTTAAGAAAAATAATAGAACTAAAGATCCAACTCTACTCATCTCTGCACATCAAGATTCAAACTAAAAAAAAAAAAAAATGAAAATCTACTCTAAAATATACACCGAGTCTTCTCTTCTCCCTTTTCCGGTAGTGAAGACGGAAACTTACTTTTTACTCTTCTAAGGCTATCTATTTATACGCAAAAGAATCAATAATCCCCAAAATGCTCCGTGGAAATCCAAAGAAAAAAAAAGCCTAGCTCATTGATCGGCGTCGCCACCTCGCTGATGCCGCGAAGGACCTGTCTTCTGATCGTCTGCGACCACGCCACTTTCCTGTCAAACTAGCTTGTCTCGCAAATGCCTTTTGATCGCTGGTCATGGCATCAAGCCATGGTCAGCGACCTCATTTGCTCATCGCCTTTCCGTTGATGTCGCGACCTCGCCATATGTCGACATCATTGTCTTCCTATTCTTCCAGCTCGGTTACTTACATCGCTTTAGGTTGCACCACTTTGCCGCTTGTATGATGACTTTAAGGTGGTGACTTTGATTCCTCGTCACAATCGTGCTGGTGGTCTTCTGTTTACATATCTTTCGATTTTATGTCGCTGACCTCATGGTGATGTCACACCTCTTTGTTCCCTATTCTTTCTTCAAAGTTGCAACCCCGCCGACGTTGCAACTATTTTTCTTTCCACCACTTTCCAGGTCGCTAATTCGCCTATGTTACTACATCAATTTCTTCGCTTCAACTTTTTTTCTTCTTCTCGTGTCGCGACCTTAATGAGTGGTCGCATACTCATTTCTGATCTTTGACTGTGGCATCAGTTCGGGCCTCTGCAAGGTTTCAATTTGGCTATATGTTGCGATTCTTCAACTCATCTTTTGGTTGCACCTTAAATCCTCTCAGTAGCGTCATGGTTTTAGAGTGGTGTCACACCAGCTGGAGCCTTTATATTTAAAACCGGTTAACTCCTTTCTTTGTAAAACCTTCTCTCGTGGCTTCATAGATGGATCCTCACGCGACCGCCATGCTCACACTTAACAAACATGACACAAAGAGATTCATGAATCCCTTGATTACGCCTGACCCATCCCACACAACCCCCTCTAATCACACACTTATTTGTGCTGATTTCTTCTTCAACTATTCGTTGATACTGGACTGAATGGTCAACCTGAGCACTCTGCCGCGACTTAAATTTTAGTTGTGACCAATTCCGGGCCAGAGCTGGTTTCTTCGATTTACGAGATTTGAGTTTCACGATTTTCCTGCAAAATGAAATTTGAGTTAATCATCCACTTTCTACAATTAAATCACATTTATCTCGTAACATACTCAGAAAAATGGATTAAAAATCTAATTAGTTTTTGGACTCATCAACCTAAAACTAGCTAAACTCCACCTATCCACCCATGTACCGAGCACTAAGTCGGTGGCTCCCAACTAGTTGGCTTGAATCAGTTTTAAAGGCTTTCGTCAGATACCCTCGAACCGTGTTTCGTTTCAAGGCAAAGCGTCGCGGCTTTTCTATTCTCTTTTTCTTTTTCTTTTTCTTTTGTCTTTTATTTTTCTTTTGGAAGACACATTGGCCTTCATTCTTGGGGAACTCTAACCTATTAAAGGGCGTCAATGAAACTAAGGTCGGTTTTGCAAAGTAAAAGGGGGTATGCAGCTTCTCAGCCTATAGACGAAAACTGATGTGCACTGTGTGTGTGGCTAGATAATGGTGGAAGACAAGGGTGAATTACCAGGGTCTTCAACTGACCAACAACTCAATCAAGCATGGAACTAGTCTAGCATTGATAGAAGCATATAGTGCTTCAATTTTTCAATTTACAGGAAAGGCAAAACCACTAAACTATAAGGGCAAAATGAGATGCAAAAGTGTAGAAAAATAGAGTTGTATTATATATATAAAAGTGTATTTCACAAAATTTTCAGCTTTTGCAAAATGAAGTAAACAACAAGCCTCTAAATATACAAAATGGGCTTACTGGACACGTGGTACAAAACAGCATCCAAAGTCAATAGTATGAACATCATTTCCAACACTAATTCTCCCTAAGGCAACTGAACTAGAAAGTTAGTGGAGGGAGTGGTACCTCCTCACCCCAGGGCGATGAAGAATCATCCTCACCCGGACAAAGCAAGGTGCCGGGCTCGGTGGAGCGGCCGATACATTTAGGGCCGCCAACACATCCAAGTGGATCTACAGGTCGGCGGTGGGAGGAGTTGATCTGTCGGGAGGGGTAGTAGAGGATTGAGTAGGGGCATGCGGAGAGACACAGGAGGCCCCATGCTTGGAGCCGCATGAGGATGGTCTCGATTCTTATGCTACTACAGCCCTGCGAGTCATCCTATCTCGCGGTTGGCATGGAGGTCAGAATGAAGCTACAGTGGTGGAAATGAGCGGTCGGCCTCCATGATAGTTAGAAAGTCCCTGGTGAAGATGGTAATATACCGTCGAGGTAAGCAGAGGTGTCGTACCTGGGGCCACGTCCCGAATGAGCGCAGGGTACAAGCAGGCTCTAGCGGATAGCATCGAGCCTGAGGTACTAGAGTTGGAGCTACTGGAGCTGTGGTCGGTGGAGCTGAAAGGAATGATGGTGGAACCCGATAGGGCCGAGCCGAGGCTCTCGCAGTGCTCACTATAGGGACAGTCCCCTGTTGACTATCGCAGCCGGCCGTCCCCGTCCGTCCCGAGGGGGAAGATGAAAGGCATGAGGCTTGGCCCGCCACCGATCGACAGTAAGGGTGGCCTCACAGCCGCGACGACGCTCCAATCGGGGCTCGACTGGAACCCGATGTGCTCTAGCACCTGGCATAAGAGTCATGGAAATAGAAGAGGCATGGACTCGGGCATGGGCAACTCCGCTATGGACCCTGGCCCGGCGGAACAAGGACGTCATAATCGCCACGGGTTGGAACCGTGGCCCTCTGAAATACGATATAAGGCCTCTAAAATAGCTCCCCTCCTCTGAATAATGTACTGGAGCGGGAACAGATTAGACCTCAAAATGTGGTCTAACAAAGCATATGTCGCGGAGGTGCCGCTCGAATAAAATACCCCACCGTAATGGGCCCATGGAGAGAAGCCTGACCATCTCCCCGATCGGTGGACGGGCCATCGTCTACCATCGCGATTGGCAAGGACCACCGTAGATGGAGAGTACCGTGATGTTGAGGCCCGAAGTATCCCCTCGGGTCGGCCATCGGCGGAAAAAATGAGAGCAAACGGCCGGTCTCACGCTTGGGACACACTGCAGGATAAACCCGAAGGACTAATTAAGATAACCGGAGGCGATGCCAAGGAACGACCCAGATGGTATCTCACACGAGGAGCATGGAGTCCTGAGGTCCGGGTCCCTAAATGGCAGTGAGGATCGTAGTAAACCTCCCCGTGGAAATCTCTCCTCATGCAGAATAACATTCCCGATTGTGGTCATACAATGAAGGGTCGCCCGATAATAGATGCAGGGATAGGTTCGAGGTCTCTAAAGCCCCCGATAAGGCGCGAGGGTGGCTCAGGTCTTGAAGTTGATGAATGGCCCAGGTCCCGGCCCTTGGCTGTGGTCCCCATGTGGAGTGGCCAACCCAGTATGATATCTCTCCGAAGGTGGTCCACAGAGGGGAGGAGCCCTTAACATCACAATGCAAGAAGGCCCGGAGAGCGCCTAGTAAGGAGGCAAATGAGGGGCGGTAAGCGATTGGGCTGATCAAGTACGGCCAGCTTCGGGGCGGAGGTGCCTGGCAGGAAGTGAGTTTCAAGACCTGCGGGCTTCAGGTGAGGAATGAGCCTTGCACGGCCTTCACCGTTGTCGAGCGTGAAGGAGAGCAAATTTGAGAGGAGAAGAGAGTTTCGTAAATCGAGGGAAAGGTGAAATGAAAATGAAGGGGAATAGGGGGTTTATATATGGATTGGTGGGTAGGTGGGAAGACATGGATAATTAATGTCATTAGTGGCCAGTAATTGGATGGTTCAAAAAATTAAAGAAATTTATTGCAAGAGCGTGAGACGAAGAGTGGCAGGCAAACGAAGAGTTGCAGGCAAACGGGGTGATGATGAATAGTGTCTGCATGTTGTGAATTTTCGCACTGCGAAATTTCGCAGGTTGTGAACATTTCGCAACCTGGGAAATTCTCAGGCAAAATTTGGCTCCCCCAGCACTAGAACACCTATAACAACACAAGACTAAAAATTATGGGAAGATAAGCTTGAAAATGAGGAAAATTACAAAATTAAGGATATTAATGAAAATCCTAATTAAAAACTTGAAATCATGTAAAGCAAAAATCCCATCAAAATTTTGAGTGGTTTCCAAGTTCCAGAACCACTCCGGGCCAGACACCCAAGAGATTTCTTACAGGTCTAGAGGAGAAGCTCCCTCCTATCTCAGTAGGGTTTGTCGCAGCTTGAGTTCAACTTTTGCTCCTTTGTGTTAAGCATCCTGTTCTCTGGTGGTGCTGGTGGGATGACAGATGCAGGAAGGGTGATTGATGCAGTTGATCCTTCATTAACTGCTTCTTGGTTCTTTGTTAATTATTCCCGCGCTGGAGCACTATGCTTTCCTACACCGTGTCACTCGCGCACTTCTTCGTATTTCATTCCTCATCCTCTTACTGCTTATCCTGTTGCTCAAGTGAAAATGCTGAGCTCCACGTCATGTTGCCGGCATAAGAGCCGCATGACTCCATTCCGGCAGTTGATTATGGCATTAGATGTGGCAAAAAATGGCCTCCTAAGTATGATGGGCACTTGGTTAGTGCTCTCTGCCATTGGCTTGTATCAAGAACCATGAAATCCACAGGATAGTAGAATTTTTCTACCTTCACTAAGACATCCTCAACTATCCCCTGGGTATTTTCACCGACGATCCGCCAAGGATAGGGTGATGTCAGAAGCCACTTCCCAAACCTAACCAGTTGCGACATTGAGTATGGCAGTAGGTTGATACTAGCTCCGAGATCCAGCAGTGCCTTGTCTATGCAGGTCCCTCCAATGTTGACTGAGATGGTGGGGGATCTTGGATCTTTGTATTTCACTAAGGTTTTACACTGAATGATAGAGCTGACTTGTTCAGTCAGGAAGGCCTTCTTATTAATGCCCAACCCTTTCTTGACTGTGCACAGGTCCTTTAGAAATTTAGAATAGGTTGGAACCTGTTTGATCATGTCAAGCAATGGGATGTTCACTTTACTCCGCCCTTAGCACTTCCAAAGTGCCTCTTGCTTAGAGGCCTTCTTTGTCTCTCAAAGGTTTCGGGGAAATGGAGGAGGCATGCTTTTCTTCATCGAACCTCTTTAATGAATATGTGTCTGCCCAATTTCTTCTTGTTCTCTAGTCTCTCCAGCAGGTTTGGGGAACTAATGCTCAATTTTTTTACCACTCTCAAAGTGATAATGGCCTCGACTTCATCCATTTTGGTGCAGCTCACTAGCATAGCTTAGTCTATGCACTCCCTAGGATTGGGCAAAGAGTTCGAAGGGAATCTCCTCAGCCTCGCACTCCGCTATAATTGGTCATGCCACCGATGGATGACCGCAGTGGTATCAATTTTTGATTCGTGCTTTTGTGGATTCCATCAATTCTTTGTCCATGGAGCTTTCTACATTACGGCTTGATTCAACCGGCATTAATAGTTGTCTCGTCTTCTACAAAATTTTCCACCACCTTGCCTTCAAATTCATGATAGCCAGCAACAAGTGACGAGGTTAGTGGCTATCACACACGTGCCCCCGGGGAACATATACCGGAGGTTTAGGCTCGTGCAAGGTCAGTGATTCTTCCACTGGGATTATAGGTGTCGCTTACACTGCATCAGCTTGGTGGCCTATTTCGCCACTACATTTGCATTTTCAACCATCAAATCCCTACCGAGGGAGAAATTGGACGATGTTCTTCCTTGATGACTCGAGATTGACACTGAAACATGGTTGGCCGTGCATATTGCCCTACCACGCCCCAGACGTCCTGCTGATTTCTCTGTTCAAGTTCTTCCATCCTTCTGGTCAGGGTGGACAACTTAGCCTTTAGTTCCACATCCTTCGTTAGTAAATAAATGCCTCCCCTTGGGTTTACTGTGTTGCTTCATTCTCTCTATCTCCCATGGGTTTGGCTTATCCCATCCCTTGGAGGTTTTAGCCACATAGTTGAGGAAGTCCATAGCTTCATCAGGATTCTTACTGAGGAAGTCCACTACACACATGGTCTCCAAGAGTTGTTTCATGGAAGGGGACATTCCATCGTAGAAGTGGTTTACTAGCATCCGTGTGTCAAAGCCATGGTGAGGGTATACACTGATAGTTTCTAGATACCTTTCCCAACACTGATAAAATTTATCATTGTCATGAGCTGCAAAGGTGTAGATTTGCCTCTTCAAATTGTTGGTCTTGTGTGCACTAAAGAACTTCTTCAAAAATTCTGCCTGTAGCTCTGCCCAATTCCTGATGGTCCTTGGCCTTAGTGAATTAAGCCAAATTTTGGCTTTGTCTTTGAGGGTCAAAGGGAAGGCTTTCAGCTTGAGCAAGTCCATATCAAATGCACCCTCCTTGAAATTTGTGCAAACTTCCTCAAAATCCTGGATGTGTGTGTATGGATTTTCATTTTCCATACCATGAAAAGTCTGAGCCAGGCACCTGATAAGGCCCACCGCCACATCCCAACAGGGTATAATGCATGAGGGTGCACTCACCCTTGTAGGTGTATGTGATCCTCATTGACCTCAGGGCATTTGGGTTCCCCTTTGAACCCCCGGCTGCTCACAAGCCAGCGGGTCTCCATCCGACGTGTGCAAACCGATTTCACACCCTTGTTCAACCCGGAGACCCAGCTCTTCCAATCCGCCCAGTGTTTCGCCCCACTACATAAGCTGCTATGAACACAACACAAACAAGAAACCAACAAAAACAAGACTACCAAAAAGGTTGATATTAGCTAAAATCAAAACAGGGAAAACAATTAAGACAAAGGAACTTTTAAGCTCCCTCGTAGCTGAATTTTCAAACTCCCTACAGCTGGAGCCGTAAGTGGGGAAAATGGTAAATAAAAGAAATGAGAATTCACCAATACTTGTGATGTGGACCACAAGTTCACAGCTTCTCTCTCTCACTAGGGCACCATCCCTAGCAACGACTTCATTTGGATTCAAGTAAAGCAAGTAGGTGTTCGAATCAACAAAATTTATATCCTAGATTCCTACTTCATCGACGAGCAGCTACCGCAAAGATAGTGGCTCAAGGGCCGAACACGGGATGGGGTTTTCTTCAGAGAGAAGAGTTGCAAAGGTATTGGTGGTGTTTTCTTGATTTTTTAAGGGTTTGTGAAAAACAAAGGTAGGTGAATGGTTGAAAACTGGAAATAACTTGAAGTAAAAAGTTAAGAGAGAATTCCTTGAAGTTTCGGGCCACTGGGCTTAGGGTTATAAGTTAACCGACATGTCCTCGGGTATTTTTCCTCGCGTTGGGGAGCATGACATATAGTCATTTCCTGAACTGGATCTTCATTTAGCTTTAAAACCTAAACCCTAAAAGTTTTCCTCTTGAAAGATGGCATTTAATGAGCATAAATGCTCCCAAACGGTGAGAACACACCTCCTAAACCTACCCTTCAGTAACTAATAGGAGATAACTAACTAGGCATCGCGACCCAGTGATAAGTATCCACTGAACCCAAAAAGCTTGCCAAATACACGTTAGGGAGAGCATGCCTAAGAGATTTAACCTAAGGTGAGAAGCAAGAACACAAATAACCTTAAATGCAAACATGAAAAGCATGAGAACATGCAAATTTTGCCTCAAACCAACACCTGCTGGCCTTCCCTTCAAGGATGAGGGGTTTTAGCCGAGCATCCCTTGATTTGTCATCATCAAGGGGTGTTTGGCAAGAGAAAAAAATGCAAGAAAGTGAAGGAAAGGGAGAGAAAATCACAAACCAGCTGAGGGAGAGGAAGCTTCGTGCCGAATTTTATTGATTGATTGATGGACTGAGAGTTGATTGATTTACAAACAAGACTGAGCTTATATAGGTGCTTAGTATAAAGAAATTACAAAAATGTGCAAATGAACCAAAATTACATCAAGGGAAAACTTGTATAAAACCACAAAAAGGCGAGTCAAAAAGCAGTCAACAACAGGTGCAGGGGAGCGGTGTTACGAAATACCACAACCTGCGAAAATTTGTAGGTTGCGAAATTTCGCAACCTGCGAAAATTCCACTGAGCTCTCCTTTTCTTCAGCATTTTTTCTCCAAATTTCCTCTGGTTTGATCATGCATCTTCGAATTCGGATCGGGTTCATCGTGTTTGAATCGGATTGAAGATAATGAGGCATTTGACCTGCAAAACTACTAAAAATAGCTTACAAATGTGATCGCGAGTGTGCCGGGACCCCAATGTATCAATTGAGTTATTAAAGTCGATTAGTACACAAAAAGTGTTTAAAACCTGCATTATACATGGATCAAAATAGCACTATTTGGGTACTAATCACTTGCCATCACTTCTAGTCATGACCTATATTCTCTGTCGCAACTCATTTGGGCTTCATCCGTTCACTCTTATTTTTGTCGAATTTTCGTTTATGCTTTAAATTTCTGCAAAATATAAATTTGGTAAATAGCACATATTTCTACATAAAAATAGGCAATTATATTGTAAGAAAAATTAGAAAAATGGACTAAAAATTCAATCAGTTTTTTACTCATCAGTACTTCTTACTTAGATCTTATGACTAAAGAATTCTTGCCCCCATAGACAGGATATTGCAAGCTTTCTCCAATTTGATTGACATCTCATCCTACACTCTTGATGTAAATTTCCATCTCCTTGATTAGATCTCAGCTAACACGGGATCGTAATCAAATCATCGTAGTTATGACCTCTGAGTGATTAAAGATATACTTCATTCAACCTATCTCAAATTATAAGTAATTTGGTGATCTATCGGATTAATCCTTCAAAGTTCATTAGTTCCATAATGTTAGTCTACCATACCCACAAGGAACTGCTCTACACTTTCAGGATTCTCCATCTCTATGTCTCTTAAATGGCCTCTTGGAAATCAGAGTGAGATACAGTACATTGCATTGGGTACACGGTACTAGTATTGAGAACAAAAAAAATTATAAACAATACCAATCAAATAAATTCAAGAATTCTAATTAAAGCTTTCTTCCACCTTATGTAGCAAAATGACTATCATCAATGACCCATTTCCAGTGAGCTCAACTTTTCAAAACTATTTCATTCATATCAGTGACTAACTGATCAAGAAAATTCATTGAAATCATGAACAAATTGAAAGAAATGAACTCCAAAAATTTTCCATCATTCATTTAAATCAAACAGTAATGGAAAAGATGAATTTATAAAGAAATACCAGCTTGAAACTACACTTCAAGCATAATTCCCAACCTAAAACACAGAAAACTAACAAAATAAAACTATGCTGAGGTAAATCTACTAAAATGGAAAAAAAAATTTACAAGAGTCTTCAACCACCTAGAAATCCTGGAGCCACCGAAAGCTGCGCACAATGCCCTAGATGCATTTATTTATAGACTTTCCAATGTTGGGCCGCACTTCATTAATTGCATTATGGATCCCCAAAGTTTGGCCCAAATTTGTCGCTTTGTCGCGACATAAAAACATTATGCCATGAAATAGCTTTAAGTCCTTGTAGCTGGACTCTGTTGTAGCTTGTAATCTTCTGTCGCAACTTTACTTAGCTTTTACTTGAGTTTTGTCGTGATAGACTTTGATATTGTCGCGACAGAACTGTGGTGTAGCAATCTTAATTGTGTCCCAACATGATTTCTTTGTGTCATGACACAAAATCTTTTTGCAGCCAGCTTCTTATGTCCTCTAGCTTCTGGATCCTATCGCGACATAATTTTCCCTGTCGCGACAAACATTTTCCTCTTTTAGATTATCTACTCTATTGTGACCGAGTTTTCTGTGTCGCGAAAAATATCTCTTTAATTCCTCAGTCATTTCTGTCATGATAGAAAACCTTATGGTTGCGATAGAGATTGTTATCTTGTTCTTAGTAGCTTATTGAGATGTTGGTTGCAACATAGAAATCCTTGTTGCGACATAGTTTCCTTTGCTCATATTAGTTCTTCTTCAATTTTTGTCTCGACTGAATTTCATTCTATCATGACATAATTTTATCCTTCCATAGCTTTTATTGTTGTGACATAAAATTTCTATGTTGCGACCAAAATTCTGCCTTAAATGTTGTAAACTTAGAATGCTATGTTGCGATAGGGTTTTCTGTGTTGTGATAGAAAACCCTTCTTGAGCTGGCTTGGTTCTAAGAACTTTGTCGCAACATAAAAACACTTGTCTTAGCCGATTGTGTTGCCTTCTTAATATTTTTTGTTGTGACAGAATTGTCTCTTATCGTGACAGAGTTTATCCATTAGTCTTCAACTTTTATGTTGCGACATAGGAAATAATGTCGTGACACAATTCCTTCACCATTTACCTTAAGTATGTCGCGACATATTTCAGGGTTGTCGCGACGGATTTCTTCAAAATTTTCTTCAAGTTTTGTCGAGACAGAAAACTTCACGGTTGAGACCTAGAAAGCTCTTTTTAGCCTTGAGTTCTGACTAGTCTTTGCTGCGACATAGTTTCTTTAGTCTGCTTGCATTTGTGTCGCGATATAGAAAAATTAGATCGCAACCAAAATTGATGCTTTTTCATCTTTTTGCTTCTTTTTTTCTGGGATTCTCTCATTTTTCAATAATTGACTGCAAAACACAAAGTTTATGAATATTCCATATTTTGACATAAAAATAGATCTTAAACTATTAAAAACATTCCAGAAAAATGGATTAAAAATATATAAGTTTTAGACTCATCAAATTCCCTTAAACTTAAAGTTTTGCTTGTCCCCAAGCAAAGAAAAGGAAATTTTGTTTGTCCTCAAACAATTTAACTTTTATTTTGAAGGAAAATTTTCTATTTAAAGCTCAGATAGGGCAGAAACAATGATTAGTTGTAAAATTATTCCTAAACATGTTTCCAATCTATAATTAAGAAGATTTTCAATTAAGTTCACTGAATTAACAAATAATTCAATAGGTGTAAATAATTTAATTATTATCCTAATTTGTGAGTGTGTGCTGGTCTTCACTTTCTTCCTTGGAAGATCAGTTTCAACTTTTGGGATAATACTTAGTTGGCATTCTCTCTTTCATTCTTACAGTCCCATATGCTTGTTTGTCATATTAATCTCAACTAATGTAAGCATATTACCACCTTCGGGATCAAATAGGTCTTTTAGACTTGTAATGTCCGGTTTGGGTAATTGGGTAGATGATGGGAAAATTTTAGGCTCACTTTACCCACATTCTTGACAACTTACACTTTTGCCTTTTGATATATCCTTGATATCTCTTGATTGTGATTTTCTAACCTTCCCCACAGGTTTAGTGCATCTCTTTGCATATTCTTCAGTCTGGTATTGATGAGCTTAAAAGTCATCTATTTTTAATCCATTTTTCTGTTTGATTTTCATCTGAAAAGGAATAATTAATATGCGAAATGCTAAGAAACTCGCTACCACTCATATTAGCAAGTGAGTGTGAAAGAGCAGAAAAAGCAAAAGAGAAAATGCAGCAATTGGTGGAGTAAAATGCAAAATGGCAGGTAGAAATGAAAGCAAATCAAGTTAACTAATGTTGCGCTTTGGGCTTCAGACAAATTCATTATGATGTCGCTGACATCGTGGAAATCAAGGAAATTTTCATGCGTGTCGCGATAGGATCGCCATAAGTTGTGGGCAAATTGAGGACTAACCAGAGACTTAGAATGATGTCGACAACATCGTGATGTCGCATTAAAGGCTGGATGTCGCGACAAGGGATGGAGGTCGCGACACCAAAAGCAACCAGTTGAAGCCTCCAGAGACATAAGTTGATGTCACGACATAAGACATGCTCAGTTGAAGGTTGCAGTTCCTTAAGTTGATGTCGCGACAAGAGATTGATGTCACGACATCAGGAACCATTAGTTGAAAGCTGCAAAGACATGAGCGGATGTCGAGACAAGGGATTGATGTCATACATCGTGAACGAACAGCTTGAAACCCGCAGAGGCATAAAGTGATGTCGCGACAGCGATCGATGTCGCCATATAAGAAGACACCAGTTCAAAGTTGGAGTTCCTTAAGTTGATGTCACGACAAGAGATTGATGTCGCGACATCAGGAACCATCAGTTGAAAGCTGCAAAGACATGAGCGGATGTCGCGACAAGGGATTGATGTCGCGACATAAGAAGACACCAGTTCAAAGCTGCAGAGACTTAAGTTGATGTCGCGACAAGAGATCGATGTCGCGACATGGATGATGTCGCGACATTGATTCCTTGTCGCGACATAAGATGCCTTCAAGAAAACAAAGGAATGTCATGACTTATTGATAAATGCTGCAACAAGTGCCATACTAACTAATGTCGCTGACAGTGGATATGAGGTCGCACTTAACAAAGAATATCCGCCACCCACTTGGAAATCCACAAAGAATGCATTGGAATTAGGCCCAACTGAGAAAACCCTATAAATAAGCAAATTACCTAGAGAAAAATGAAGGGGAAAGGCCAAAGCAACGAAGATCCGGTAAATCAAGGCTTCATTTTATTTTTCTTTCTTTTCTTTTCTTTTTTATTTTCTTTCAAGCCTGGCGTTATAAATTAGATTATTTTCATCTTTCTTTTTATTTTGTTTTATTTTCTCGATCTGATGTATCGTTTTGAGCGTGCTTCTAATGCACTCCATTATTTCAAATTACTACTCCGAATGCTCAAGTTCAGATAAATTCTCGAATTGACTTTCCAGCCAAATTGCATGGTTCTTATGATCAGAGGAATGTTGTAGTGTGTAATTCAAGAATTGAGAAACCCAGCCTTTCCATTAAGTGAATGCTAAAGTCGCACTTATCTTCCTGTAGTCTTTTCCCAAAGAAAGTTGTGAATTTCTACTTTATGAATTTACGGGTTATGTGTTTAATGTTTTGATCCTAATATCGCTCTTATACCCGCTTTAAGATTTGTTTCATTGCTCGACCAAGGAGGTCCTCTAAGTGACACAAAGAAGGCATTCATGAGAGCAGAACATTTTAAGGTATATTAACCTCGCTATTGTGAGATCTAATGAGCTTTGTAAGTTTACTTAGATAAATCCTCTCTCACTTGAAATCAAGAAAGAGTTGAATGAGTTATCAATTTAAACAAGTTGAGAGTTCACTCAATTCGAATAGTGAAGCCAACCTGCAGCAACGAGATCTAATCAAGGAGAGGGTGATCTATTCTAATTTAGAGGAAGAGTAACCAGAAGTTGTATATCCTTACTCGACCGATAACTCGGGAGCTAAAGTTTACAAATTCATAAAATGGGTATGAAGTATTGCAAAAGAAAATACCTGTGACATGAAATTTATTAAAGTAGTCATTCCACTCCTGCCTTTGAAAGAATCAAGAAAATTAGATAATGAACTGTGGAGGAGATCCACTTTACCGCTAAACGCCTCGGGATGTGATTTTAAACCCCAAATACACAAACAATTTTATCGCGTTAATTACAGAATTGATACTTCACAATAGCAAGTTCTGATGTGTCCTCTAAAAGATAACTATTCGGCCATTTCCATTTATTTTCTTAACTATTCATTATTCTTTATTCTTTAGATTCCAGTTTTTATTTGATTGTTCATTTTTTCCTTATACTTGTATATTTTACAGCTTCTGTCGATCACACAATGTCATGTTATAGTCCAAATAGTATGAGCTTGAGAGTCGTGGTAGTTGATCTAGAATTCTTGAGATCTCCGTGGATCGAGACCGACTTATATCCATTTTATTACTGGTCACCAGGCACTTCGGCAGTGGATATTAAAGCCAAAACCAAATTTAAAATGATTTACTCTAGGAGATTTTTGGTCTATATAGTAGAAAGTCAACAAGTTTTATGGCGCCGTTGCCGGGGATTAGTTAATAGTCCTTTGGTAATAGTGTCATAACCTTGCATACATGACTGAAGGCTCAACATGTATCTTTTTCTCTTTTCATTGTTTATACCCAGAAGATAACTTTTCCTCCTTTGTTTTGTAGCTTCTTTTTCAACTTTCTTCATTTCATCAAGTTTGAATGGTGCAATGTTGGTCTTTTTTAAGCTTTCTACCGCCTCTTAACTAACTTTAAGTTGCACCCATACCACTGGGTATTAGGGTAATAAAAATAACACCCCTACAAACTTAATTGTTCAAGGGAGGAAGGCTACAAGACAAACTCATTCCTCTTTATGTTTTCACAGCTTCTTTGATCGCTCTTTTTATCTCTTATTATCTCTATGCACTTTTCTTTCTCGACCTACTTTCTCCTTTTCTACATCTTAAGATGATATTCCCCCAAACTTGTCCCTTTTGGTCATGATGTTTTTTGTCTTGGGTAACTGGCAAATATGGCTCTTACTGTAGGATTAGATGTGAGGAAGGGTTTGGGCTTCTCCATTGTTGGTTGATAATGATATTTGGCTTTAGGCTCAAATAAGGAACTAGTGTATATGCTTATGCATATCATATGGGTAGGCTTTGAAAGGCTTAAACTTCCAAGGATGGCCTAAATCATTTCATGTTAAGGGTATCACTTAGATTTCGCCTTGACTAATAATCTAACAAGTTCTAGGACATTGAGAGTCTACTGTGATGGATCCTTAAGATGGTCTTAATCTTGGTAATAATTCTTTCCGAGTTAACATGCACCATGTGCAAAGTTATCAGGATTTTATGATCAAACTGTTTACATAAAACATAATTATAAGTTTTATTTGTTCCATCAATTTAGTAAAACCTTCCTTATTCTTAAAGTTCGAAACATTTATTCAAAATCTTACAACTATCCATTTCCATTCATTTCATCATACCCTAATGCATCTATCAATGGTTTGTTTGGCTTTGAGATTTATTGTTGTGTTGTTTTTAATTAAGTCAAGAAGTTCATTTTGATCATGATTCAAATTTCAAACAATCCAACACAAATCCACAATTTCATCAAATTCATTTAAACCAAACATGCTGCAACAATTAGATACCTTGATCCGTAGCCGTTTCAATTATTCAACTAAGTAATTATCAATCATGAAACAAAGAAAATTAAGCAAAACAACACTAAACAATAAAAAACACGAATGAACACAGAATTTGCAAAGAATTCTTTATTTTATTGATTTTGTCAAGGATTTGGTATTGGTTACATAGAGGAAAAGGATATGGAAGAGCAGGATGATTTTCATTTTTTATTCATTACAACCTTTTCCTTGGTAGCTTCCATCCTTAAGTATTCTTCTACTTCCTCTACTGGGGTTAGTTCTTTCTTTTTCTTTACACCAGGGGCTTTATTTTTAATCGGGGTTTCTTGTGGTTCAAAAGGTCCTTCTCTAGCTGGATTTAGGTTTAAGAAAGGTAATACTGGATTTGTTTCTCCTGGAGGGACTATCGTGTATGGCACACAATCTAAGATCCTGATTTGTGGCAATGACACTTTCTTTTTTGCTCGAGACTGCCTCATACTCTAGTCCAAAATTTTGCATTGTTTTTATCGCCTTCTCGCCTTTTAGCCAATGACTCAAGGAATGCTCATTGTTTACTTGCTCAAAGTCATTACATGTCCTATACTATTCAACCAAGATCAGGTCCTCTTTTCTAATTCACCTCTCCATTCTTCATTAATCGTTTTAAAGCATCCTCCGGGATTCTCGTCCTTCTTCCTGAGCCTCGCTCCTATGTACTCATCCCTTAGTTGTAGTTGAGCTTGATTAAGTTAACTTTCATCTCTTGTTTCAATGATTTAAGCACTCCATCGCCTTCATTGTTACATTAGTGCCCTGAACTTCCAACTCGTTTCGATGGTTTTGTCTCAAATGACGAGGATGCATTCCAACGGGCTGACTTTAAGATTCCGTTGCATTGGAGGTGGGCTTTCACATTGTTCTGGCTCAGTGTATCCTTCATATTCTTTTTCTTCTTCTACTTCTTCTTCCTTGCCCTTCCCTCTATTCTTTGGACCTTTAGTACTCTTGTTAAAGTCAAAGGGGAGGCCTTGGGGTAGGTTTCCTCAATCCCCCATTCTTCCTCAACTACCCCTTGAATGCAGAGTCTGGTTATTGTGGCTGGGTGTGGAATCAACCCCCTGCATTTGCTTTCAGAATAGCTCAATATGGACTTTTTAATGATTTTCCCCACATTTATCTTGTAACCCTTCAGCAATGCATAGAGGAGGATTGCTTCCTCCCTTCTCACTATGCTGAGATGTTTCGATGGCATAAGGACAAAATTGACAAAGTAGAACCATAACTTGGCTTCTTCAGTCATATCTCCTTTGGCAATGGATTTAAAAGGAGTTTTCTTTATCCCTTTCCATTCTCCTTTTCCAGACATTAGTAGGTTTACTATTTTTTGGTGTACTGGTTCCTTTAGTTGTTTCTTGAACTTCGAACCATCCTTTTGCACCCTCAGACTAAACAATATGTTTATCTCTTCTTTGATGAAGTCTACCCAATGCCCTCTGACATATACTCTCTTTCCTTCTTTCTCCACCAGATTAGCAAAGAATTCCTTCACCAAAGCAGCACAACCTAGTTCTTGTGTTCACCCAAGGATCGCCATCCTATTTTCAACATTTCAATAAAAGGGGAAATAAGCCTTTTGAATCCCCTTTCAGCAATGAAGCCTCTATCCTTCAAACTTCTTTCCATGAGAGTTGCTGCTTTGTCTGAAATAAAGTTTCTTGCTCTATCTTTCCTCTGTTTTGCTTCAGCTTCATCCGCTCCCCTTTTTCTTTTTCTTGACTCTTCCACTGTCTGTTGATGCTTTTCATTTTCATCATCCCTTTCCTTAACTTGCCTAGCTGCTGCTCAAGAAACTTGTTATGTTTGATTTTCCAACTCAGTGTATTCTTCCATGATTTCGTTGAGGTTTGGAATCAGGGTTGTGGGGTCAAACATGGTAGGGTTTTAGGGGAGGTGAGATTAGAGAGATTTTAGTAAAGAAACTGAGAAGGTTGAGATTTTATGAGTAAGGTGGCTTTTCATTTTTCAAAAATTTTCAATTTATAAGCCAACTTTTTTATTGTGCACTTTATTAAATGTCACGACAACAACTGCCCTAGGATTTGTTCCTCCTTTAATGCTTTGTCGCGACATACAGAAATAATTGTCATGACATAGTTTCATACTGTTGTTTATTGTGTTCTTTCATTAAATGTCACGATAACAACCGCCTCTAGGATTTAATTTCCTTTAATGCTCTGGCCGGGAGATATAGAAATAATGCTACGTAGTTTCATAATTATTTGAGATAGAGCACGCAATGTCGCGACATAAAATGTTGCGACATTTCTTTTAGTGCTCTTTTGAATTTATGTTGCGACATTAAAGAATTGTGTCGAGACATAAACTTTCCTTTTCAATTTGATTCCTAAATCAATTGTGTTGAGACACAGAAAAAGTATGTTGCGACATTTTAACTAAACTTTTTTGAAATTGCATCTTTCTTTGTTTTCTCTCATGAGACATTTAAGGCAAAGTGCATCCACTCATACTCATTTTGAACATACTTCATGGAAAACTTATTTAAACAATCAAAGCACCTCAATTCAAGTATGAACACTTGTTTTATTTTAATTCAATATGATTTCTCCCATATATTCGTAATATTTTTACCTCAAAGCTAATATTTCCTTGTGCTTTAAAATAAAACAATACCACCTTCAATTATTCATTATCATTAAAACAAGTTGAGGGAATTAGAATTACTCCTCAGAGTCATTTTCTCCGTGATATTTCTTTTGAGACAGTGTGCTTCTTAATAAAATTCTTCTTAAATTTAGCTTCATTGTCATGAAAAATCAACAACAACTAAAAATAAAACTACTAACAGATTTAAACAAAAACATCAATCTCACAAGATTTAACTGAATTAATCAAACTATTAAAACTTAAAAATTAAAAATCCCGCTTAAGGCCTTCCAAGAAGTCGCCTCGTTGTAATGTCCTTAGCTAGACATATGCCGCTTGATGACTTCCTTCAACATTCCTCGCTTCCTTCTCTAGCCGAGCTATACCCTTAATTCATTTCCAATGCATACTCTGACCTACATCTTCTTGTTTCCTGGCAATTCATCATTACCTCTCAATGCAGTAGGTATGAGATCTTTTGGATTTATCTCAATACTACTAGGAAATGCATTTATGGATCGTTTTGCAAGGATAGGCCAAATTTCGCCTACTAGTCTCCAAGTTCCTCAATGAAGCAATAGTATTTGTCTAAAACATAATTGTGATTGCTTGGAAATTCTCAAGTTCAGAAAATCTCTTCTCATGCATATTCAAAATTCTTTTGTTTTCCCCCATGAACTGCATCATCTGATCTTCAAAAGATTGAGTCTTTTTCTAACCCCCGATATTCTCCTATCAGTTCCTATGTCATTGGCGTGGTTGCTTGCTTACTGAACCCAGGTCGAAAGCATAAGCTTGATGGTAATTCGTCTAGGTCCTAGTCTTGCATCAGGCTCTCCACCATAAGGAAAGCCATGGTTCCTTAGTGCTGGTGTATAGTGTGTTGGCAGTTTATGTCACGCCCCGTTTTCCGGGACGCGAGACTCAGGACTGGAACTCTTTACCTGATTATTAATTTATTTTTTTTCAAAACCGAACTGGTACTTGTGGGTATGGCCCACATCATATAACAAAATTACAATATCATTTACCGAGTCCCATTTACAAATACAAAACTTTACTTTTACATTACAAATCAGAGCATGGAACCTACATGTAGTGAACCTCAAGTGTGTCGGGCCTAGCCGTATGGATGTTCACGATGTCTTCTCCTCGTACCTACACTGATTGAACCCGTGCCAAGCTTTTTAGCGCTTAAAGGGAAACATTTCTTATGTATATACACACATTTAACGTATAATACGTATAATATAAATTTCATGATTTATATTATGAACTTATACGAGTACTTCTTCTTATAACAGTTTACGTATCTGTGGACTTAGGAGTTGGCGTAAATTCTATACTTATACATCTATGTTTATTCAGTGACTCCCGTGAGGGAGTTACAGAGCTTTTATACTTTATTCTACGGAACATATCCTTGTACTTTTCAGATCTTATACGGAGCTTATTCTAGTATTTTGATATGTAAGTACCCGCAGTACTATAGGAACATTTTGTCGGTACAAAAACACCAGAGGGTACTGGTGACGCATTCCTCTTTATACAGAGGTACCCGTAGGTACTCCAGGACTTATGCTTATCTTACGGATACGTGAGTACTGGGAGGGTACTACAGATACAAGAGCACCCGTGAGGGAACATCGACTTATACTTAATCTACTATCACGAGTACCAGGTACCACCGAGCGTATACAGATACAGACTTATCTGATACAAAGAGTACCCATAGGTACGGCAGAATCTGTTCATTTGAAGAGGCTCTGAGGTACTACAGAACTTATTCGCATGCGTGTGAGTACCCGAGGTACTATAGGACTTATTCGCCAGACATCGACTTGTCGATATTGTGAGGCCCAGAGGTACCACGTAACGTATCGATACTTTACGTAACTTAATCAAATGTCGATACCCGTAGGTACCACGTAACATCGATACAGATGTAACTTAATCAAATACTGAGTACCCAGAGGTACTACGCAACAGGATCAGGATACGTAATAGAACTTAATCAAATGGCTGATCAGAGGTACTACGTAACGCATTAGATATGTGACGTAACTTATTCGGGATACTGACTTATCGACATGTGAGTACCCGGGGAGATATTTCACAGACTTATTCAGATACAGACTGTCGATACAGAGTACCCAGAGGTAATTACGTAACTTATACTTATAGCATAAGGATTAGTGCCCAAAAAGTGCAATTTTGAACCCTATTTATTATAGGTTTTGAGTGCTGTGTACTAATCATGCTAATTAACCCAATTTACATATTAAGGTCCCTATTATTCTAATGATTGCATTTTGTGGAAAATTCTTGCGCTATGAGCTAATCATAGCCTACATTGTCGAGTCGATCCAAACATGAAGAATTCAAGTAAAACTCAACATCATATATCGTAGACTAGAAGGAAAGAAGAGAAGAAATGGAAGAAAATGAAAGCAGAAGAAAATTGATGAGAAGCAGGAACAATAATTAATGGAAGAGCGCAGGAGAAACTCCGTTGATTTCTTAAAGCTAGCGAAATGCACCGCCAATAAAATTTTCATGCCTCATGCTTTGTAATTAATGCAACCGAATTTCAATTTTGGCATATTACCTCTTGTCCTATAACTCAGCCAAGTTGTTAGGCTTTTTGGTATTTTCATACCTTGAGGAGGCCTATATAAGCCCCTCTTGTTTTATAACCTAATCATCATTTTGGGAAGGAGAATAATTTTGTAAGTTTTTATTTTTGTAACAAAGTCTTTTTATTTTTAGTTTTTGCTTTTCTTTCTCTTCTCTCTCCTCTTCTCTCCTTTCTACATGCCAAACACCCTCCAAGGATGACAACTCAGACATGAGAGGCTAAAAACCACTTCCTTCAAGTAAAAGGTCATTGTAAGATCTTTAGGTTGCCGGTGGTTCCCCGTTTCATGTTGCAGTGTATTTATGGCCCTTATATTCAAAACTTAGTTGCATAACATGGATGTTATTGTCTCGCCAATACTCCATGCTTTAGGTCCAAATGGGCTTCGCTAGATGACCAAGTGGTCTCTTGGGGATGGTCCTACTAAATTTCCGAGGTAATATTTGGCATGTTGTGGTTCTTCAAATTAGGTTAAATAACATTTACGCTATTGTTTCGGGCTACTCTTACGCTTTAGAATACTCGTGTCAAGAGAGATGCAATCGTTATTTTTAGATGCATCTTTACGAGCCTCAAAGAATGATAATGAATGTTAGGTTTTAACTAAAAAGGGCCATAACTCCGCATCCTTCGTGGTCACTCAGAGTTGTTTTTCAACCCTAGGAGCTCTTAGTTGTTCAGATCTTAAAATCAAGTGGGCCTACCGCTTCAAGAAGTTCTCTTTTTCTTATTTTCTGATTTTATTTCAGTTGCAAACCAACCCACTTAACTTCTCTGGCCATACATTAAGTTCAAACCACTACTAATCGCTTTCAAAACCCAAAATCCAAATTTACCCACCCATGATTTCACTAAATCATTTGTAAATAATGTCTCATCCCCGTGTTCGACCAGACCGCTATGCCGCAGAGTTTGATCACGCAAAGTAGAGGAACTAATGGATACAAATTTTGTCGATTCCGCCACCCTTTCACCGTGGCACTAATCAAATGGCGCCGCTGTTTCGGGATGGTGCCTTAGTGCAAGTGAAGAGCTGTGGAACACTTGTGATCCTCATCACAAGTTTTGTGAATTTCTTTTAATTTTCTATCATTACTTTTATTTCATTTCAGAAAAAAAAAAAAAAAAGTGTCATAGACAGCTATAGGTCTTATTTAAATGCGTGTGAATCCATTTTCAAAGGATTGAAAATTTTAAGGCAAGCGCCAGTTCAAGTGGGAAATCGACCGAGAAAAAATAACACCCATATGGAGAGCAATACGGTCGAGGGCAACCAAGAGAGCTTTTGCTTGACAAATGAGACTGATAGGAACCTTCCATACCAGTGGCAACAACCTGTAGAGAGGAACCCAAGTGAATATAGATCCATGAGGGATTATAGAGACCATTGGATGAAAAACTTGTCTATGTTGTTCCCCAACTTATCCACCTCCTCCACATCCACGATGTTCTTGCTCAGCCAACTATCACAGCCAATCTCCTACTGAAAGCAAGCAATTCTGTGACCTTACCAAACTGTGGGTGATGCTGTAGAACAAAAGGAATTCAATGCCCAATTGAGTGAAAATCCATACCGAGGAGAATTCCCCGGACTAAAGATTAGATGGGCCGAATAATGATTTTGAAAGCAGAGAATCGACAACTCGCAAGACGCATTTCAAAGCTTGCCCAAGATCTTCGATCATCCAAATGTGAGGAGAGTCAAGAGGAAGAGTGCCAGACTGAATAGTTTTGGTTGAGCAGTTCACCGCAACCTCGTGAGGAATCTCTGAAAGTGGCATCATTAAAAGCTCCCGAGGAACTCGCAGATGCCCCAAGTAATTTTTTGGGCCTCGATAAACGAAGAACAAACACCGCCTTGTTAATCGAGGAGAGCAGGACATGAAACAGGAAGAGCCCTAAGAACCTATCCTTCAACCAATCCTCTCACAGTTGAACTTAGTGCTACCGCTTCAACCCAAAACAACCCCACCGCCACCGCTAATACTACCTATACCCATCGCAAGAAAAGATGATGTCATACTCAGAAAACCAAAAGCCAAGAATACCCGCCCCAAAGCTAAGTCCAACCCACCTGGCTACTATCCAAAACTTCAAGATATTAGTGGCCTAAGTGTACATAAGTTTGCCACTACATCAAAGCACATGCACGCCATACGCATGGCATGTTGGTTTGTTCGAGTGCGGGTTCGGTTTGGAACACCCTAATTCCAGGCATTTCTAAGTTCCCCCCCCTACTTTTGTTTATTTTGTCTTGTTTAGTTTTTATATTATCAGAGTTTATTTTATCTTGTTAATTTTCTTTATAAATTTTCTTTAATTTTAGTTAATTTGTGTTTTTAGATTAATTTTTACTTCTTTCTCGCAATTTTTCTTGCATTAATTTTAGTAGCTTTGTGCAAATTTTGGAGCATATATTGAAAATCAGAAAGAGTAAATCAAATTCGCAACCTGTCAAGTAATAATTTGCAACCATTTCGCAACCTTAGCGAAACTATGGATTTTCACTAAGTAAGCTTACTCGCTAGCTAGCGAAATTTCGCTAAGCTAGCTTAAAATTATGGAGAAGCTTAAATGTGTTTTTTCGCTAGGAACAAGGTTTTTAGCGAATTTTGTTTAGCGAAAATCCTAGCCAATTTCGCTATTAGAATAGCCACTTCGCAAGTTTAGCTGAGTTTCGCTTAGCCAGCGAAATCCCTCGCTAGCTTAGTGAATTTCGCCAGCAGCGACTGCTAGGACCTCATCTTTGACCTTCCACTTTGTTTCTCACAAGATGATCTACCCGGAATCTGCTTTGCTGCTTGGTATCGTTGAAAGTTTAGCAGAATCCAACAGCGGTAGTTGTTGAACATTTTTGGGATTACTATGAAAGTGCAATTAGTAATGAAACACCTTTTTCCTCCTCTTCTTGTTCTATTCTATTTATTTCCGGAAGCCCGAACGGGAAAGTGTATAAGGTGGCGCCGATGGAAAGCTTGAGGTTTCCATTCAGAAACATCACATCTATATCATAGAGGCAATACTCATTCAATTTTCATTCTCAACCTCATTCGACACCGAGATGCTTGCTGCAGAGTTAGCAGCGAAAGTGATTTTGTATTTATGCTTTTGTTAGGTGAAGTTCATTTTGTGATGCTCAGTGGTTGTCGGGTCCCCTTTTCTATAAAGCCTATACATTATAGTTGCCTTTTCGTATTTAGCTCGCTTGCAACCAAATTTTAGAGTTTTGCCTGACCTATGGTTTGAAAATTGAGCTTTGTTCACTGATGCTAGATTGGATTCCATGCTTAGTTGAGTGAATGATTAGCTGAATTCTTGCTGAGCTCTCGATCTGCTCACCTTGCTAACTGACACACAAAGACACAGATTAATGATGAGTCAAAAATCAGGCAACCTCCTTTAATTTGCATAACCTACCCAGTTTCATTGACCGCCTTAATAGGTTAAGGACCCATGTGGAAAGAAAAAGAAGAAAAAGAAAAAAGAAAAGAAAAGAAAAGGAAAAGAAAAGAATAAAAATTGCAATGCTTTGCCTTGAAACCCGAGCACCTGGGCCCGAGGTATACGGTTTAAAGTTTTAAAGCCCTGGGTGTCTTCAAACCTTCATCGGGTTAAGTCACCGACTTAGTGTTCGCTAATGGGTGGATAGGTGAGCTTACGAAGTGTTGTAGGTGTGCTGAGTCTCGAAATCATTCGAAGTCCTGGTGAAACCCGAAGGGTTAATGGGCCGAAAGATCCTCATGACTTGGTGCCCTAAGCCTTAATTGGTTGGGAGTCGATCAATGATCCCTCGTTACATGGACTTTGGTGAGGTCGTATTCTCAAAGATTGCACCCTACAACGCAAAAGAATTCGTGGAATAAGAGGTGGGTCTCGACTATTTAGGTTGGTTAGCATAAGAAGTCGGTAGTAGCCAGTCAGGGAGAGGCAAGCTTTGACAAATTTTTATCACTGAGAACCGATCTAATAAACACTTTTAGATTTTGGTGGAAGTTTGGTTGGATTCACTGAGATGGAAACTTTGATACTCAATTTTGTATGGTATCTATTCTCTCATGCTATTGGACACGGTGATTGATGATTCTTACTTAGAGTCGCATTACTTCTTCACAACCTTCGACCTACAACCTTTTGTGTACATTATTTTGTTATCATTTTGTATGTTCTTCTTTCTTTCTTTCTTTCATTGGCAGTGGGACTAGCAATGTAGGTTAGGTGTGATTAGTGCCCAAAAGTGCAATTTTAAACCCTATTTATTATAGGGTTTTGAGTGCTTTTGTGTACTAATCATGCTAATTAACCCAATTTACATATTAAGGTCCCTATTATTCTAATGGATCGCATTTTGTAAATTTTGCGCTTTTATGAAATAATCATGCCTACATTGTTGAGTCGATCCAAACATGAAGAATTCAAGCAAACTCAACATCATATGGTCGTAGACTAGAAGGAAAGAAGAGAAGAAAATGGAAGAAAATGAAGCAGAAGAAAATTGATGAGAAGCAAAATAGAACAAGTGACCAATGGAACAAGAGTCGCAGGAGAACTCCGTTGATTTCGCTAAAGCCAGCGAAATGCACCGCCAGTTTAAATTTTCATGCCTCACATGCTTTGTAATTACGCAACCGATCACTGCATATTACTTTGTCCTATAACTTAGCCAAGTTGTTAAGCTTTTTGGTATTTTCATACCTTGAGGAGGCCTATATAAGCCCCTCTTGTTTTGTAACCTAATCATCGATTTTGGGAAGGAGAATAATTTTGTAAGTTTTTATTTCTGTAAATAAAGTCTTTTATTTTTAGTTTTTGCTTTTCTTTCTTCTCTCTCCTCTTTCTCTCCCTTTTCTAAGGCTAAACACCCTCCAAGGATGACAACTCGAGGATGAGCGGCTAAACCACTTCCTTTTGAAGTAAAAGAATGCTAGTAAGATCTTAGTTGCCGGTGGTTCCCCGTTCATGTTGCAGTGTATTTATGGCCCTTATATTCAAAACTTAGTTGCATAACATGGGATGTTATTGTCTCGCCAATACTCCACATGCTTTTGTGTCCAAGTGTTCGGAAGAGAGGATGCACCGTGGTTCTTAGATGGTCCTTACTAGCCTCGAGGGTAATATTTACATGTTAGGTTCTTCAAATTGTGGTTAAATAACATTTACAGCTATTGTTTTGGCCAATACTCTCCATGCTTTTAACATCAGGCTCTGTGTGAGAGATGCACTGTTATTTTTAGATGGTCTTACGAGCCTCAAAGAATGATAATGGAATGTTAGGTTTTAACTAAAAAGGGGCCATAACCGCATCCCGTGTTGACTCAAATAGAGTTGTTTTCAACCCGAGCTCTTAGTTAGCCTAAATCTTAAAATCGGGCCTACCGCTTTCAAGCAGTTCTCTTTTTCTTATTTTTCTTCATTTTATTTTCTGCCTGCAAACCACCACTTAACTTTCATTTTACGCCATTAAGTTTTCAAACTACTCACACTGCTTTCACAAAACCCAAAATCCAAATTTAATTCACCGCTTTGATTTCACTCAAATCATTCAGACGAAGAAAACCCATCCCCGTGTTCGACCCTAGACCGCTTATGTCAGGCAAAGAGTTTGACTACGCAGTAGGAGGAACTACGGATTGAAATTTTGTTGATTCGCCTCACCCTACCGTGGTACGAATCACTAAGACAAGAGTACCAATTACGTAACTTATCAAATACGGAGCAATTCGTAGGTACCACGTAACTTAATCGGGGATACAGGAGTACCCTTAGTACTACGTAACTTGATGAAATACGAGTACCCTAGGTACGCGAACTTGATGAAATACGAAAATTGCAGGTACTACAGAGATTAAGTAGAGACATAACTTAATCAGAGACGGAACTTATTCAGATACAGGAGTACCCATAGGTACTATGAAACTAAATCAGAGACATGACGTAATCCTAATTAAATACAGAGTACCCTTTAGGTACTGTAACATTTTCGATAATGTGAGTTAATCGAATCGAACTTATTTTGATACCGGGAGTACCCGTGAGGTACTACATAACTTATATTGCAGACAGAGTACCCAGTATAGGTACTTCAACTAAATCGAGACAAGAATCGAACCTATTTAAATACAGAGTACCCGTAGGTACTACGTAACATTTTCAGATGTGGAGGCCCGTAGGTACTACGGAACATACTCCAGGTATATTCGTATCTTTATTCTTATTCTCTATTCAAAAGTCTTATCATATAATTGTTTGACTTCCTAGACCAAGAGAATGGAAATTAGTAGGACACAAGATAATAAGTAATTCGAAGATACTACACAAAGCACGGAAATGTCGTAGCATTTGCATGAGACGTGAGGCCTTAGCACTTAACAGACAGAGTGCCGAGCACTAATCGTAGTCAGGAGTGCCGTAGCACTAATCAAAAGTACCAAGTACTAACCGGCGCCTGAGCACCAATCAGAGTACCAAGTACTAGGTCGAGTGCCGAGCACCAATCAGAGTACCGGCAATTAGTCAGACATGAGTGTAAGACTCAACAAGGAGTACCGGGCACTGGCTCAGACAGTAGTGTCAGTCATTTAACAACTGGTCTTAGATGGTTTTACAATTATGTGAGGTCAAGAATTTACTATCTTTTAATAGGGCATTCTAAATTTCAGTGTTCACATGCATCGTCCTCTTCATATAATGGTAAGGTATGATGCGCATGTAATCACACCTTATTCATGGATTCTATTCTTCTATGAATCTACTTACCCAAGCAGTTGGAATCACCCTAATCAGATCATACAACCGGTTATGGCATTTCATGCCAACTATTCTGCTTTTACCGATTTACCGAGACAATTTGAAATATTTATTTTCCGTTGCCTTGTTCAATATTTGGCAATCAGATTCTTTGTATTCCTTAAAGCTAAGGTGCTATGGTTCTATTCCAACTTGAATCAATTCGATTCAGGCTACAAAGAGGGTGAGCGGAATCAACAAAATTTATATTCCTAACTTACATCACGTAGTCAAGCACGCAGATAGTGGTTCAGGGTCGAACATGTAGATGGGTTTTCTTCGCATAAAATGACTAATAATGAAGGCAAAAATTGGTGAATTAATGGATTTTAAGGTTTGGTAAAAACAGGGGGTTTTGGGTGTTCATTGACCTAAGCTAAACAAGAAAACTATAAATGTAACCTCAAGTGTTGTGCCACCGGGTTTAGTAGGTTTTAAGATAACCACATGTCCCCTGCATTTTTTCCTCGAAATGGGAGGATGACATATAGTCATTTCAACCGGATCTTCATTTAGCTTTAAAAAACTAAACTCATGATTTTCCCTTTGAAACATAGCATTTAAATGGCATAAATGTTCCTAACAAAGCAAACACATCTCTAAAACCCTACTCCACGATAACTAGCAGAGATTAACTAACTGAGCCTCAATGGATCTAGTGAAAGTATCCATTGAACCCAAAAAGCTCACAAATACACACATTAAAGAGAGCATGCTAAGAGATTTTAACCTAAGGGAGAAGTGTGAACACAACAACCATAAATACGGCGTTAAAAACAGGGAACCGGAGTTACCCCACACCCTAGCCAACACCGGGCCCTCTTCAAGGAGGAAGAGGTCTAGTCGAACATCCTCCGAGTTGTCATCCTCGCAGGAGTGTTTGACAAATGAGGAAATGGAAAAGAAAAGGAAAAGAAAAAGGAAAAGGAAGTCATGGGAACCGCCTCCCCGCATCGTATATCCGAAAATTCCAAACACTGGATTTGTACAAACCGAGACTTATATAGATGCTCGTAAGGGAAGTTACAAAAAACCAAAATCGAAGGTTATTACAGG
Organism: Tetrastigma voinierianum; assembly: GCA_016808115.1. NCBI lineage: Eukaryota > Viridiplantae > Streptophyta > Magnoliopsida > Vitales > Vitaceae > Tetrastigma > Tetrastigma voinierianum. The sequence goes on along the minus strand of JAEQBH010009589.1, from coordinate 67,270 downwards.
TAAAATGGAAAAACCAAAAGCAAAAGCAAACAGGTGTAGCCAGAAAAGCAGGAACTAAAAAGGTGGAGGAATGGGCCGGGAGCCGGAATGCTGCTCGTAGGAGAAGCTTTCCCAAGAAGTGGGTGTTTTTCTTCACATTTTTCTATTCTTTCCTTCCTACTCTTTGATCCGCAATGTTGAGTTTGACTTGAATTCTTCGTGCTTGGATCGACTCAACAATCTTCGCATAATTAGCTCGCAAAACTCAAGTAAAATTTGCGACAAAAATGAGATCATTAAAAAGAGTAGGACCTTAATGTGCAATCTGTTAATTAGCATGATTAGTACACAAAGCACCTAAAACTATAATAAATAGGTTCAAAATAGAATTCTTGGGCACTAATCACACTCCCCAACTCCACACATTGCTAATGTCCTCAGCAAATGAAAGAAAGAAAGAAAGAAAGAGTATACAACGATAACAAAAATAATAATGTTCACAAAAATTATATTTCAAAAAAGGTTGTGAATGTGCAATGCCTAACCCTAAGGAAAAATCATCAAAGCCGTGTCCAATAACTATCATGAGAGAATGAAGGCCATACAAAATTGAGTATTAAAAGAGCCTTCTCGGTGAATCAACCCAGAACTTCCCACCAAAATCTAAGTGTTTGTTTGATCAGTTCTCAACAATAAACTGTCAAACTGCACTCTCCCCCCAACCTAGCTACTGCCACAACCTAGCATGCTAACCAACCTAAATAGATCAGGACCCACCTCTTATTCCACAATTCTTTTTGTGTTGTAGGGTGCAATGCCGAGGAATCGACCTCACCAAAGTCCATGTAACGGGGATCTACCGATGACTCCCCAATCACCAAGGCATAGGCATCAACCCATACAAGGATCTTTCGACCACAAACTCTACTGTGTTTCACCTCGACTTAGAATGATTTCGACTCCAGCACCTACAACTTGCTAAACTCCACCCATCCACCCATGTAACGACACTAAGTCTCGTGATCCAAATCAAAGGAAGGTTTAGTGGCACCGGGCTTTAAAGGCTTTCGCCATATACCCCTCGACCGTGCTCGGCTTCAAGGCAAAGTGTTGCAATTTTATTCTTTTCTTTCTTTTTCTTTCTTTTCTTTTTCGTTTTCTTCTTTTTCTTTTTCCACAGGGGTCCATAACCTATTAAAGGTGGTCAACAAACTAGGGTAGTTATGCAAAGTAAAGGAAGTTGTACTTTTCAAATTCTATTATTGAAACCTTATGTGCATTGTGTGTGGTTAGCTAAAGGTGGAAGAGAAAAGGTCGGAAGCAAGAAGAATTCAACTAATCGTCCACTCAATTAGGCATGGAACCAATCTAACATCAATATAATCGACAAAATTTCAATTTTTCAAACCACAAAAGTTAGCAAACCATAAAAATTTTGTTGCAAAACGGGCCCAAATTTGAAAGTAAGTCAGAAGTATAACAACTTTATAGAAAGGGACCGAGCAAGCCACCGAACATCACAAAATGGGCTTGTACAAAATAATAACAAAACATAACACAAAATCCACTTCCTTTGCTAACTCTCCCCAACCCAAACATCTCTGTCCGAAATGGGCTCGGATTGGAAAATTAGAGAAGGAAGTGTTACCTCCCTTGATGAGATGTGATCATTTCGATAGTGACTCTTGCAAGCTTTCCATCGACACCTTATTCAATTCGCTTGGGGCTTTCCAAATAAATAAGCTGAGAAGAAAAGAGAGGAAAAGGACCAATTGGAGAAATTTGAAAATTACACATTCATAAAAATTTCAAAATGTTCTTTCTGGTCATATTTATCTACACTCTAAGCTTTCCAATCTGCATCAAGAACGCCTAAAACTGAGTTCGGATGAAAAAGTTATGAGCGAAAAACAAAATCGAGGTAAAATCAGGCATAGCTTAAAAATTTTCATGACTATAATTTTCTGCCATAAATTTCGCTTAATTTTCGCTAGCTTAGCTTAAAATTACGTGATTTCGCTAGTTCTTGCAAAAATTTCGCTATGTCTAATAGCGAAATTTTTTTTTTTTTTAAAATTCAAATAAATAATTAATAATTAAAATAAAAAAAAAAAAAAAAAAAAAACATTATTTTTAAAATTTTTTTACAAAATTTATATATATATATATATATATATATATATATATATATATATATATATATATATATATATATATTAAAAAACGTGCTTTTTTTTTTCAAATTTTATTTTAATATATAATAAATAAATAAATAAATAATTTTTTTTTACGTAAATAAAATAATATATAAAGAAAATAAACGTTTTTTATTTATTTATTTATTTATTTTTTAAATAAAATATAAAATAAAGTAAAATAAAATAAAATAAAAAACAAATTGAATTATCAGGTAATCGCTTGTCTGTAATGGAAGACACCGCGGCATTCGCTAAGCGTAAATTTCGCTTAGGCACTGCTCCTATAAATTTTCTATTTTCGCTGCCTAACAAAATTTCGCGGCTACGGTAACAAATGGGTGGGTAAATTACATCACTAGCTAAAATTTCATCTATAGCTAAACTTTCTTATTTCGCTAGAATTGTGAAATTTTCTATAATTGCTAAAAATCCTCTGCCATTGCCACATTCTAACTAAGCTTCAAAATTTGCACAAAACTCCAAAATTAGTGCAAGAAAAATTAAGAAAAATTGAAAAAGAGTAAAAATTAATCTAAAAGCATAAATTAACTAAAAATTAGATAAACCTAAGAAGAAAATTAACGAAATCAAAATAAAATACGATAAATAAAACAAAACAAGAAAAATTAAAACAAAAAGCGGGGAGGATCAGGTTCCCCAAACCACTTCTCAGCTCGAGGTCATAGGAACCAAGTGAGCTTAGAAATGCAGTGTTCGGTGCTCCAAATCCGAACCTAGCACCGAACCATCCACTATGCCATGCGATGAGCAGCCTGCCATTTTCTTTGATGTAGTGGCAAAACTGAAAGCAGTGGCCACTAGTTTTGAAGTTCCCGCATGATATGCAAAGATGGGTTGGACTTACCTTCTCGGGAGCGCGTGTCAGAAGCTCGATTTTTCTCGTTGTGCAATATATACACTGGCAGTGGGTTATAGATGGCCTGGGCATTGGCAGTAGGTGTTTTGGGTTGATTTGTGGTGCGTGTAAAGGCGTGATGCGACCGAATCGCAAAGGGCAGAATTGTTCTCAGACTCTTCCACGCTTCCTCGCCAACAAATGTGGGATAGATCCTTCTTCTCCCATAAGCATACAGCAACACCAATGTCTGAGGATTCAGAATTTTCTACCAGCCTCTTGTGGCTGTCAGAGACACGACCTCCACCATGGTGCCATTTAGGCACTCTTCCTCGACTCTCTTCCTCTTGCCGAACAAGCCGATTGGGTGAGCTTTAATGATGGATTCCTCAAGTAGATGTCCAATTTTTGATCAATTTCACTGTGGAACCCATCAAATTTCTTGTTCAAGGGTCTCTCTATTGTATCAATTTCTTGATTGACCCGACACGTCTTTGCTCTATGAAATTATCCACTTGTTCGCTTCAAATTCGTGATGGCTTGCTCAACAGGATAAGGGTAGGTTGTTGCCGGCCTGATCGTGGGGCATAACATGGAGGTTCAAAAGGTGCGTACTGTGGAGGTATTGGCTCCCATGAGGAATTTGTGTGATTCTCCAACTACGGTAAGAATTACCATATGGTGAACTTAATCATTGCTCTATAGTCCCTCATGGACATATATTCACTGTCCCTCTCTTGCTGTGTGGCTGATTTTGCCATGCAAGGTTTCTATAGTCCTTCATTGTCATATATGCCCTAGGGTTACTCTCCACTGAATACTCACTGTATTGCCTTCCCTCTTCCATTGGTCATAATTCAAAACCCCCGCAAAGATAAATATGGCAACACCAAAAACAAATTCCAAGGTAAATTTTGTTTTTTTTTTTTTTTTTTTATATATATGAAATGAAAAGAAAAAGACAATGAAATATAAAAGAAATTCACCAAAACTTGTGATGAGGATCACAAGTGTTCCACAGCTCCTCACTTGCACTAAGGCACCACGAACGGCGCCATTTTGATTCGCGCCACAACAGGTGAGCGAATCAACAAAATTTATATTCCTGTTCTCCTACCGTAGTCAAGCTACCGCAGATAGTGGTCTAGGGTCTAAATACGGAAGATGGTTTTCTTCGCATAAATGACTAACAGCGAAGGCAAAAATTGGTGAATTAAATTTGGATTTTAAGGTTTGGTAAAACAGGGGTTTGGGTGTTCACTCGACCAAGCTTAAACAAGAAAAACTATAAAATGTAACCCCTTGAAGTGTTAGGCCAACGGGGTTTAGGGTTTTAAGGTAACTACACCCCTGTGTATTTTTTCTCGAGTTGTGAGGATGACATAGTCATTTCCGAACTGATCTTTATTTAGCTTTAAAACTAAACCCTATGATTTTCCTTTTCAAACATAGCATTTAAATGGGCATAAATGTCCCTAACAGTGAAAACACATCTCTAAAACCCTACTCCACGATAACTAGCAGGAGACAACTAACTGAGCCTCAATGGATCTAGTGAAAGTATCCATTGAACCTAAAAAGCTTGCCAAATACACATTAAAGAGAGCATGCTTAAGAGATTTTAACCTAAGTGAGAAGCAGGAACACAAACAACCATAAATACGTGCGTTAAAAAACAGGGAACGCAGCTACCTCCACACCCTAGCTACCGTCCTCTCTTCAAGGAGGAAGAGGTCTAAGCCGAACATCCTCCTCGAGTTGTCATCCCCGTAGAGGAGTGTTTGGTAGCCGAGAAATGGAAAAGAAAAGGAAAGAAAAAGGGAAAAGGAAGTCATGGAAACCGCTTCCGCATCAGATATCCTAAAATTCCGGGGCCGTTGATTTGTACAAACTGAGACTTATATAGATGCTTAGTGTAAGGGAAGTTACAAAAACCAAAATCGGAAGGTTATTACAGGTAAAATGGAAAAAAACCAAAAGCAAAAGCAAACAGGGTGTAGCGTGAAAGTTATGAACTGCAGCGTGGAAGAACAAGGCCGAGTCGAACGTTGTCAAGCAGGAGTAGCTTTCCCAGCGGGTGTTTTTTCTCTCACATTTTGCTATTCTTTCCTTCGATCTTTGATCCCGCAATGTTGAGTTTGACTTGAATTCTCTGTGCTTGGATCGACTCAACAATTTTACATAATTAGCTCGCAAAAACCCGCAAAATTTGCGACAAAATGCGATCATTAAAATAAGAGGGGACCTTAATGTGCAAATCTAAGTTAATTAGCATGATTAGTACACAAAGCACTAAACCTATAATAAATAGGGTTCAAAATAGCACTTTTGGGCACTAATCAATCACCCACCTCGAGCACCTATCCCCAAGTTACGTCCGAAACAACCTGACTACTCAATGTTCAAAGCTGGAATCTCAGAATTTTTTCTGCACACGGCCCCACTTTTGAGGAATTTTGGGCCACTTAGATCAGATTTTTGCTGATTCTTTCAAGTTTGTCTCTCCTTGAAGTCTATTTTACGTAGCCACTTGAATCACTCAAATCGATAAGAAATGAGGAATTTATGGCCAAAACATTTAAACTGACGAACAGAAAACCATAACAAGTTGTACCGAGACAAGCTCAAGTTTCTGCACGCAGACAACTGGCCAAAATGACCAGAATACGTTGTACCTGCATGTTCAAATTGTACTAAAGATAAGTCTCCAAAAGTGCCTGTAATGTGTGTTTTATCCCATTTTTCATGCACTTTTCCATCCCAAACCAAATCTATACTTCATATACACTTCCAAATCATTTCAAATTCATCTTATATCCTCAATTATACTTAATCATCTTTCAATGCATATCTTTCTTTCCAAATTTTTCATGAATCACTTCCAAAGTTATTCTAATATGGGTTGGCTAACCCATACACAATTCAAAGTCAAGGATTTGTTAGGGTTTATTCTAAACCTTAGCTCCATTACTTGTCATTTAACCATGAATCCAAACAAAAAGGGGAATTCCTTACTTATCTTGTTCCTTATGGGTTTTACCCACCTTAATTTCAAGAAATCTAAGGTTAAGATGCACCCAAATGAAAACCCTAGATTTGGAGACAAGATATTAATCATACAAAGCCTTTTAGAATCATGTGATCCATACAAAATCCATAATCAAGGTAGTTTCCATACCTTTTCGCTTCGACTCTCTTCCTTTCTTCTCTCTTCTTCTTCTTCTTCTTCTTCTTCCCTTCACGTTTGTTCCTCTCTCAAATGAGACCAATTTAATCTTTTAAATCCGCATTTTTTAAGGCCTTGTTTGGCCAACAAAACCCATTGGGTTCTTATCATAATTGCATTTTGTCCCCAACCATCGCCATTTGTATTTCAATTCCTTTATTGTATTTGCCCCTCATCTTAGGAATTATACAAACTATTCCTATTATTTCTTCTGGCCTCAAATCTTTTCACATTAGACTTTTAAGCCCCTTTTGGACCCATTACAAAATTGTCCTTAAGTTTTGTAACTTCCTGTGTCTCTCGCTTCGGTTTTGCATTCGACTCATGAAACAATCAATTGAAGCTTACAAATAACTTAAACATGCCGAAAAACGACCAGGTGTATTTGGGGTGTTGCGCTTTAGTTAGGCTTAAAGGTGGTGCTCTGCCTCATCGAGGTACCGTGGCCTCCTCAACTCGATAGGCCTATTCTACATGTCCCCAACATTGTTTCTCATTCCTTTTACTAATTCCCACTTCATGTGCATGTGCATTCATTTGCTCCCGCCTTGTCCATAACTGCATCCAGCTTTGCTTCTATGGTCGTCATTCTATCTAGTCCAATAAGACCACTTCGCCTCCGGCCTCCTTGGAAGCTATAGATGGAGGTCTGGTAGCCGTATTTCAGCATGGTCTTCACCGCTCTCGCTCCTCTACATTTCTTCTTTTAAAAAGCTCCACGATGATGCATCAATTATACCCTCGAGGCACCATAGCATGTAGAAAATATCCATCTGAAGTCGCCGATCTATCCCATGCATAGGGCATCTTTTAATAGTCTCTTGAATCTCTCCCATCCATTGTAGAGACTCTCCTCTTCTCCCTGCTTGAAGACAATTATTTCTCCTCTTCTCTCAACAGTTAGAGCTAGAGGAAAAAATCTGCTCATATAGGCCTCCATCAACTATTCCTAAGTGTTCACTGATCCCATTGGCAATGAATCAAACCATGTTGCTGCCACATCTCTCAATGAAAAGGGAAGCTGCAAAATTTTATTTGGCTATGGTCTCACCCCATTTAGAGGAGTGACTTCAGGAACTGCGTTGCCGCACTATAGTAATCACGCCGGCTTCACCAAAATTGTCACTTCCATCGCAAGTTATCCCAATTATAGAGTACCTATATCTTGAATAACAGTCTCCTAAAGTCCTCCATAAGACAGCCTTGAATCTCTCCGTTTCTTTCTTCTTCTTCTAGAATATGTTAACCGACTAAAACACATATACAAATTTACGACGCTATTACTTCAAGGACTATTGTTTAATCACTTAAATCTGCGCCATAAAACTTGTTAACCTAATTTTCAAGCATCTCCTAGAGTAAATCATTGTCAATATTGGATTTGGCCTAATATAATCGCAAGTGCACAGCATGTAAGTAATAAATTGGATGAAACCGTATATATCGATCCTACGTAGATCTCAAGAATTCTAGATCAACTACCCCGACTACCAAGCTCCATACTATTTCGACTCTATAAATGACATTGTGTTCCGCCTTAAGAAGTCAGAAATTATACAAGTATATAATAAAAGAATGAACAATCGAATAAACTCGAATCTAAAGAATAATGAAATATGAATAGTTAAGAAAATAAATGGAACCGAGTAATAATTGCCAGAGTAATACATTAAGATCAATGCTATTGTGAAGTGTTAATTCCCGTTGTTAATACCGTTAATTTTACTGTATTTCAGATTTTTAGAATTGGGTCTATAAGAAGAAGATAGCTCGATTTCACACTCCACATTTCATTATCTAATTTTACCCGATCCTCTCAATACGTGGAACGAGATAACTACTTTTAACAAAGGGACTTCCTAATTACGGTACTTTCTTTCGCAATACTTCATACCCATTTTATGGACTCAAACCTTAGCTCCCAAGTTATCACAAGCAAGGATATACTGTGTTACTTTCCTCAAAATTAGAATAGATCACCTCCCTTGATTAGATCTCGCCTAACACTGTGATTGGTTTGCCAATTCGACCAGGTGAATCCTTTGCTTATTTAAACTGATAACTCACTCAACTCATTCCTCGATTTCAAGTGAGAAGAGGGATTTATCAAGTAAACTTATTAAAGCTCATTAGGATCTCTAATAATGTGTTAATATACCTTCAAAGAAAAGTTCATAACTCCCAGATTTATCATCTCTGTCACCTTTAGGACCTCCTCAAATCGAGCAATGAAACAATTTAATCTGGTATAAGAAACTCCGATATTCAGATCAAAACATTAAACCCATACCCAAAAGTAAATTCATAAACTGAAATTCGCAATTTGCTGGAAACAACTACAGGAAGGATAATTTTTTACAATAGCATTCACTTAATGGAAGCTGGGTTCCTCAATTACTGAATTATACACTACAGCATTCCTCTGATCATAAGAATAAATGCATTATGAAACTGGAGGAGCCGAATTCCATAAATTTGTCTGAACTTCAAACATCTCCGTGGGTAATTTGAAAGAAATGAATTCCCGCATTCGCCTTCGTCAAAACGACAACAACCGCCTAAAATAAACGAACGAAACGAGCAATCTAATATAACTTAACTATCAACCTTCAAGAAAAGATGAAAAGAAAGAAAACTAAAAGAAAAAAATAAAGAAAATGAGCCTCAACTACCCGTATTCCTCTTGTTCCGCTCGCCAAGCTACCGTTATGAGTCGGGTAGTCACAGATTTTATAGGGTTTCGGCCCTTAATCCCAATGCGCCAGCTGGATTTACAGGACTCGCCCATAGCGCGATGTTCGCGTCGCGAATTTCAAATCCCTCGTCATATATCCTCCATGTCACGACATCGATCCCACGTCGCGCCATCCGCTTAGTCTTCGCAGCCTTCAACTGCGAAGACTTATGTCGCGACATCGATATCTTGTCGCACCGTTTCAATTCATTTGCACTTTCAATCAAGAGCCCTGATGTCACACATCACCTCGTCACGACATCAACTTATAGTTCTCGCGAAGTTTCAACTTGTCGCTCATATTATCGCTGAATATCAATCTTTTTGTCGCAACAATAGCTCGCGTTCTCAGAATCTTTCAACCGAAGTCGGGATGTTATGCATAACAACCTGCATTGCCGTGATATCAACCGAGTCAATGCGATGCTTCAATCTTGTCGCCACTCAGACCTTTCAACCGGTTGCTGCGTCGCGACATCGATCTCTTTGTCCACATCACCATGGATCCGAGTTTTCACTTGATGGTTACCGCTGTCGGCATCAACCTCGTCGCGACATCACCGGCGACTCCACGTGTCCTAATCGTTGCTCCTCGATGTCGACATCAATCTCTCGTCATGGCATCACCTTATGTCTCTCGCGTTTTCAATCCGTTCTTCTAATGTCGCTGACATCGATCTCACGCCGCGACATCAACTTATGTCATCCGTATTTTAAACTGCGGTTCGGCGTCGCCACTCGGCTCTTGTCAGCGACATCACTTTTAAGGAACCGCGAACTTCAACTAATTAAGTATCATGTCGCCACTCTATCCTCGTCATAAATCACTTTATGTTCCTGCAGGTTTAATCGTTGCTTTCGGCGTCGCGACCATTCCTTCCACGCACAATGTGCCACCCACAACAGCCATCTTTTCATATCTCGTCATAACGCTCCGCGCTTTTCTTGCCGCGACTCATGTCTCTTGTCGCTGACACAACCTTTGTCGCTAACATCAAGCGATGTTGTCGCGACATCATTTCTTAAGTTTCGCCAATCCTCGCCGCCATTCAGGATCCACAGCGACCGCATCAAATTTCCTTCTTTTTTTTTTTTTTTCCGATGCGTCGCGACCATAACCTGGCCAGAAATTCCCAAAAACCGCAACATTAGCTAACTGGGCTTAGTTTCTTATTTCGCTTCCGCTATTTCGCATTTTTACCCGCAGCTTATCGTGATTTTCCACCGTATTTTCTGTTTCTTTTATACTCCCCGCAAATAATGTATTTGGTGAGTTTCTTTCATATTTCTCGCAGATCTTAATTATTCATTTACATTACCATCAAATAGAAAAATGGACTAAAAATAGATGACTTTTAAGCTCATCAAACTCTCCATACTTAAAATTTTTGTCATTCCTCTTAGTAAAGAAAGAAGATTTGTTTGTCTCTCAAACAAAAATAAAAGAAAATTTTTTAAGGACATTTTTCCGGCTCGTTTCGCAGCTGGCATTCAATTTAATTGAAATACAATGTATGCATTATTTTCGTACATCTAGCTTAAGTCCGGGGCCTCAAAGTTAGTTTCTACTTTTCATAGTATACAAAACTAAATCGTTGAAATTGTTTTACAAACAAATATACCATAGATCCCGTTGAATAGATTATTTTCCTTTCTCATTTTCATACTGAAATAATTAATTCCCTAAAGTCCTTCATGCTTTGATTGTTTCTATATTTCCAAATCCCATAAGTTTGTTTTTCATATTGATTCCACTAATGTAGGTGATTTCACTCCTTCAGATCAATCAGCCTGTGGTCAGACATGCCTGGGTAATGGGTGTGATGGAAGGAATTTTAGGTTAAGATTACCCGAACCTTTCTCCTCTCTTCCGCTCTTTCTTTCTTATAGTTTCTCTAATAAAACTCCCCTAAACTTCATGTTTGGGACATTCGATTTCCTTCAATTAACCGTATGCCCCTATTTCCTCACTTGTAATTCCACCTGGGAAATTTCCCTTTGTTTGTCATCATTCGTGATAGCGAATGTTTTAACTTTTTAGGCTTTCTAAAAACTCTTAGTGAACTTTGGGTTAGTAGCCCTGCATACCAGATGGCATTAGGTACTGTGTGTCGGAAACACCCTAAGAACTTAATTGCTCAAGAGAGTTAGCCACAAGATAAAACTTATCCCTATAAGCCTTCTTTCTATTGCATTTTCGCTTTTGCCTTTTCTTTTCATTCCCTTTTGAGTTCTTCAAAAACATATACTCCCCCCAAACTTCATTTCTCTTTCTTCCTCCTCGAATTCTTAGGTAATCATAGTTCTTTACCGAATGATTGATTTCTCAGATGAGTCAGCTCTAATCGGTCTATTTTTTTTTTTTTGAAAAAATAAGCTTGTTGGCTCACTTCGAACTAAGGTATATGCATCAAGATATGAATGATGGCTAGAATGGCCTGGGAACCATCCAAGAATGGCTCGCATCATCTATCACAACAGATTACCTAGGATTTCGCCTCAATCAATAATCTAACAAATTCTAGAATTTGATTGAACAATTGTGACTAACCATAAGGAGTACCTTCACTCATTTTTGCTGATGAGTAGTTAAATCTAATTGATATTCAACAAAGTTCCGACTTATTTGTCATACCACAAACTCAAAAATATGTTTTGTTCCTTCTATCAGACATTTTCCTCTATTCGGACTTATCGCTAGACTTTAGTAACTTTTGCACCTTGTGCTCAATTAAACTGACCATTTTGGGGTCTTATTCTCAATTTTTCTCTGCATTTCAGCTTATTCCTAATCTACCGGCTCATCCAATTCAAATCTCATGACATTCTTAGTTTTATTCGAACTAATTCCTACTTTAATTTCCTAATCATACAACCACAAAGAAACACAATATTGAACAAACAAATTCAAAGTGGCACACAACAATTCAATTTAAATTTCTCATTTTATTTCTGATTCATTTGCAAATAGCTTGGATACTACAAGACTGGATAAGGAGGGTAAGAAAGGTTAGGCAGAGAAGGTCTATTTTTTTTTCTTTTGAAATAGCCAGGGAGCAAAGATGTCAGGGATCTAGGTTCAAGTACCTAATGAGCTGGGAATTCAGGAATTTTCAATTCTTCTTTCCTTTCTCTTCGGGTTTCTCCATTTGTTTCAATGAAAATCTCAACAGAGATCAACCTTTTGTTCAACCTATCCCGCTCTTCCCCAAACCATTCATCAGATCTCCATTTCATCATGACCTCTAAAATTTGGAGAGTTTATTTGGTCGATCAGATCCAAGTTCTCCAAATTGATTCTACCGTGGACTCAGCTCTTGCTTCTCATTCTATCATTCGGCTTTATTTTCAAAATCCTCCAAAGACTTCAGATAGGAACTCAAGTCTTGATCCGCACCCCAAATTTGGCTTCTTGCTCAGATCTCTTCTTTATCAATGTTGTGAGGTCGAATCACTCAAACCGGTTTGTTATAAAAAGCTTCATGACTTAGTTTGAGTTTCGTAATGTATTGTGATCTCTTTCCTTCATTTCTTTAAACTTTCCCTTGTCGCCCAAAATTTTTCCCATCCTGCTCATCTTTTCTCGTCAGCCTCTTCTTTCCACCGTTGTCGTTCTCTCTTCAGAAGTTCCACCTCATGCCCTCTTTTCTTTTTCTGCTTAAATTCTTCCTCCCAACGCTGGTCTCTTCTTTCACCTCTTTTTCATACATGCCTTCTCTAATTCCCGCTAGGTTCCACTCCTTCTCTCTTTCATCTATTCTCTTTTATTTATAATCGAGCTTCCAAGATTTCAACCGTTTCCTCTTATGCTCCCTCGAGCTTTCTCCATGTTGGAAATTTCACTCGGGCATCGTGAGAGAATCGGCTAAGGGATGGAGAAGCCCATTGACCGCTTCTTCATCCCCGCCCTCATTGTCTCGTAAACATGTAATCATTGTTGTCGTGAGCTTCGGGTGCTCGCTTCTCGACAAGAACCCTCTGAGTCTCTTTTTTCTCGTCCCTTCAGCCTGGGTTTCACCTGCTCTCTACTAGCACCCCCTTTTTCTTCTGGTTTCGGGTCTTTGCTAACTCCCGTCAAGGAGGGTGAAGATCCGTACTTTTCTTCGACTCTTATATGTCTCTTTCAACACCCCACCTTCAAACATAGAATGTTGATCGTGGCCGGGTGAGGAATAACCCTTTTGTTCCTCTATGATACCTCGCGATAGAATTCTCAATGACAACTCCTATATTGATCTTATCCTTTGGGGGATGGCATACAAAGAACATACTTCCTATTTTTCTCATCAGGCACACATGTTTTGTTGAACCAAAATCAGGCCGTGAAGTAAACCATACCTTCGTCTCGAGGCTTCCCCTGCTCACCGTTTCCAAATTCCTTCCTTCTTCTCGTTTAGCCGCCGATGAACTTAAAAGTCATCTCTTTAGTCCATTTTTCGTTTGTTTTTCAATAAAATTGAATATTTAATATACAGAATTATGAAGAAACTCACCAATTTGTCAAGAAGGTGAAGGAAGCAAGAAAGAAGAAAAAAGCAAAAGAGAAAAATGCGTAAATAAGGGATAAAAATGCAAATAATGGCGTAGCGTAAATGAAAGCAATCATTGAGCTACTGGCGTGGGGCCAGGTCTGAGATACCGCTCAAGTCGTGGAGACGTGAAAGTGAAGAAATTGATGTCGGGTCGCAGTGGGAACACGCCTAGGCGCCTAAAGAAGGAGCATAATAAAGAGTGATGTCGCCATTAAACTATTGTCGCGACATCATCAAGAACCATTGCAACCTACAGCAGCATAAGGTCATGTCGCGACAAGAAAACTGATGTCGCTGACACCAAGAACAACCAGTCGTTACGCAGAGACTTAACGCCAAGTCGCGGACATCAAGAGGATCAACCGAAGGCTTCAAACCAGAGTTGATGTCACTACATCGTGGGACACCTGGGTCGGCGGGAACAAGATCGGCTATGATGTCGCGACAAGAAAACGAGGTCGCGACATCATGACAACCAGAAGCGGGAAGGGCGCAAGAGACCGAGCCCACGTCAAGGATAAACATCCCGATGTCGCCACATCGCGGAAAACAACCATCAAGAATCGCAGCGACTAGGAATGATGTCGCTGACGCTGCGATGTCGCCGACATCACAAGCGATCAACCTAAACCTAAGGGCATAAGATTGGTGTCGCGGACAACTAACGACTAGCCCATAGAAGCGTAACTTTATTTCCATGTCGCGACATGAGTTCGATGTCGCGACAAAGAAAACTGAGGTCGCAACCCGAGCGTAACTGGGCCCGGCTACCTCGAAATCCACGAAGTTATGCTGGGATTAGGGCCCAACCTGTTCCCCATAATACGCAGCTACCCGTGTAATAGTAAAGCAAGCTCCGAGGCGCATCAGTTAGAGAGATCCGTAGCCTAGGTTTCACTTTTATTTTTCTTTTCTTTCTTTTCTTTTCTTTTCTTTTCTTTATTTGCAAAGCATAGAGTATTTGTCTAGTATTTTTTTTCTGCTTTCTATTATTTTTTGGTCTAATGTTATCGTTACCGGTCGACACATGCACTCCAATTTCTTTTTCAAAATTACTACCCGAATGGAACGGTTCGACAAATTTCTGGGATTCTGATTATTTGGCCGAACTATGCTATTCTTTTGATCATGATGTCGCCTCGTGTGATTCAAGAATTGAGGAACCCACTTCCATTTAGTGAACGTTGTAGCTCGAATTGATTTTTCCTTGGTAGTACTCTGCATATTGTCTTATTTCTACACAATCACTTCAGATTACATTTATCGCATTCGATCTGAATATCGCCATTTTATACCCGTTAAGAATCACATTCGATTTGGCGCAGAGGCTGAGTGGACTACAGATAACCCTGAGTAATGTCATCCTCCATCCCCACTTAACCCACTATAGGGATCTTGAGCTTGCGGAGTTCACTTTAGATAAATCCTCTCTCACTCAAGTCAAGAACGAGTTGAACGAATTTATCTATTTAAACAAGCAGAGATTTCACCAATTCTGATAAAGGAGGCCAATCCCGTGTTAGCTAGGATCTAATCGGGCGGAAAGGTTGATCTATTTTTAATTTCGAGGAAGAGTAATTTGAAGTCAGATATCCTCGTCACCATAACTGAGCTAAGGTGTACAAGACAAACAAGGTATTGCAAAAGAAAATACCCAAATTTAAGGAAGTTCTGTTAAAAGTAGTTATCTCGTTCTCGTAATTCGAGAGAATCAGAAGAAGCGGAGATAACGAAATGTGGAGCGGAGAGATCCAGTCGCACTACCATTGCCTTGACAGATTTTTGAAACTCAGATAATCAGAAATTTATTCAGCATGAACTACAGGAATTGATTGTTCACTATGACTGCCTTCCATGTGTCTTCCACTGGCAACTGCCTATCTGCTTCTTGTGTAGTCCTATTTTCATTTGTCACGGTATTCCACTGGCCTCAATGTTGGCTCTTCTTTTGAACTATTAATTTCCACTTTCTGCGTCGGACAACAATCTATATCAATTTATGGTCCAAATAGTACACTTTCAGTAGTCATGGTAGTCGATGAAAAATTCTCGAGATCTCGTGGGATCGATATCTGACTTAAATCCATTTTATTACTTGCCTAATTGCGTAATCATAGACTTTCTCGCACCAAACCACAAATTAAATCATATACTCTAAGAGATTCAAGTTATGATAAGATGATGTCAATGTTACGCGATCATTACCGATTATTATCAAATCCTTTGTAATAGGTCATAAATTTGTATATGTATTTGGTCACAACAAGTTTTATGGCGTATTTTACAGATTAGATAGTCCAAGGGATAACGTTATAATTCAGATGCATAACCAATACAAATGTGCAATATGTTTCGTCCCGCCATCAAGTTTACGGCGCTCGTCGGAGACTGCACAATAGTCCTTGGTAATAACGTCAGAATTTGTATGTGTTCTTTGGTTTGTCAACAAGTTTTATGGCGCCTGTCAGATCAAGGGATTTAGTAATCAATATTCAGATGAGTTAAGGAAATACCAATTTGGACATTTTTAAAATAAAAAGAACAAAATAAGATTTCAAGCAAGTAATTTTTAGCCACCGACCTTTTAACAAAACCATATTGAAAATATTTGTCAGATCCACAACTCGCTAATGTTAGTATGTTTTGTTTTCGTGAACGAAAAGTTTAATGCATAGGAACAGACACGATCCATCTCAACATGTTAATTAGAGAAAACACTTCGAAGCTTGAGGAAGATAAAGAAGGCAGAAAACTCCACCATGGCGGATGAAAGACAGGAACAGAATGACGAGCATAGAGGTTAAATGTAAGACCTCCAATCACGTATACACAGAAGACTTCAGAGACCAATTATTCAGGGATTTAATACTGGCGATCGTATTAACCCGAAGTTTAGCCAATAATTTGAATCAAGATCAATCACAATGGTTCAAGAAGACACGATCGGGCCATCCCACCGAGGACCCAAACGAACATCCGGGAAGTGATTTCAGATGGCTAATACAAGAAATACAAAATGGGTTAGACCGTGGTCATTAAACCAGACTGCTCCCATTCTTTAAGTGGATACAAAGTAGCCTACATGTTACGAGTCTCTACCATATGGGTCCTCACACAATGGGAGGAGTCAAGAGGCTACTTATGTAGATTCTTTCCACCGTCACCACCTCCGAGAGTAAGGAGAGATCATAAAGTTCCAACAGGGATAAGATGAAAGCTCTACGTGGCTCGTGGGAAAGATCTGCTGCCAAGAGATGTCCAATGCATGGGATAGACTTGAAGACCTAAATGGACACATATCATGCCTTAAATGATATATCAAAAGGAATCATTGATGCTTCAAAGTGTTGCGAGTATCTAAACGAAAGTCACGAGGAGGCAAGAGATCCGATCGAGGACCCGGCCAATGCACAGATGAAACTCCTCTAAGTTTTCGCAGGAAACAACAGAGGGAAAGGGATTCGAACGGAGCAAGATGATGCCCATGGAGGCTGTTGGACGCCATTATACCAATGGACAAGGCAGAGAGACATACACGCCCACAGGATATAGGAGCAAATGGGAAGAGAATTATCAAGGAAGTGCCGAGAGCAAGCAGATGAACAATTTTATGATGTCGAGAGGTTAAGTATTCGGGTGAGCCAAGAAACTACCATTTCAAACCCAATACTAACCTACCAACACATTATCATCCGGATCGAGGAACCATGAGAACTTCTCATATGTGGAGGGGCTGGTGCCCAAGGTATTAACCTCTACATGGTTATCAATTACTACTAAGATTTCAAGAAGAACAAAGAAGGAAATGAACACAGAACGAATACTAAGGTCGAGGAGGGCCCTATCTTTGAAGAACAGATACACAGCTTCATGGGATTATTAAGAAATTGTCGAACCCTCCATGAACAAAGTTCGCAGACCGGGAGCAATCATACCAATTTTCAAGTTTTCCAGAACACTACTAATGCTACCTTAAAAAACCCTAGATCATGAGAGGCAACACTCTAACCCCAGTAGGAATGTAAGAAAGATGCCTTCCTGTTTACACCAAGAAAATCCCAAAGACTGCATGGTCAGTACCGAGGAGTCAGAAGGAGTTAGAGATGATGAAAGAAAAAATGATGCGAATTAGGAAAGACAGCCTAGAAAAGGAAGAAGAACTGGAGAAAAAGAAGGAAAGAGTGGACCGAAAGGACATCCAAGGCTCTGTATCTGGCAAAGGTTCTTCCTACGTAGATCGCAGAATCAAAAAATAGAAGTATAATTTGCTAAGTTTTTGAAAACCTTTCCGTAAGCGGAGATCAGATGCTCTCATCAAGTAGTGACTCGTATGCCACTTCTACAGAAAATTCCTTAAAGATATTCTCGAAAGCAAGAAGAGAAAGATCGTAGAAGAAGGGATTGTGAATCTCACTGCTACTTGCAGTGCCTTGATGAAAAAAGAATTGCCAGAAAAGATGAAAGATCCAGGAGTTTTGCCAATTCCTTGCAATGGCGAGTCAAATCCAAAAGCCTCTGCGGACTCAGAGCCAGATCAACTCGATGCCTCTTTGTGTTGCCAAACACCAGTTTGGGGAGTTACTCACCACCATTACTCTTCAAATGGCAGACATATCGATGGTAAAACCTGAAGGAGTCTTGTAAGATAAAATATCATCATGGAAATTTATTTCAAAGGATTTCATCATTCTAGACATGGAGGAAGATTCACAAAGACCCTTCTATCGTAAGACCATTCTGAATTTAACGGAAATTACCGATCGATATGCAAAAGGAGTTCTTACCTGAGGGTTGAGAAGAAGTCGGCCGCTTGAACTTGATCCTGCAGCAAGTACATGAATATGGGACATAGACAGAAAATTTCAATGTAGTCGATGAAGTCTATAACTCAACCCCGATGTTCAAAATGATCAGAATGATCAAATTTTTAACAATGAAAAAGAGATGAATTTCCAAGATATCAAGATGATTAATTGGACATTCATACACCGGTTTTCATTCTATAGAAACCGTGATGAGCATGACGCAGAAGAGATGAAATGGGAGGGAAGTAAATGAAAAGAGGAACACCCAACAAGAAACCAAGAAGAAGGGCTCAGGCAAAGAACCGCAAGTCATTCAAGTATGTTTACCTAATCCACCCCAGAGAAAAACCATGATTATCTCTCGCTAGGATCGAGTGATGAGGAGGAACATACTCATCGCAGCATCTTGAAGAAACATAAAGAGTCTATAGCTTGGTCCATTGAAGAATCGGGCGTATCACCCAACTATTTGCATGCACAAAATTCCCGGGAAGAAACCCGCGCCAATCGTAGAACATCAAAGGAGATCGAACTCGTGAATGGCGAAGTAGTCAGAAAGAGGTACTCAAATTGCTAATGCTGGTTTCATTCATAACTTTATAGTCCTCGGGTGAGTCCCACCATGTGGTTCCAAAGAAGTGGTGGATTTATCAGGATCCGCAATGAGAAAATGAATTGATTCCAACAAGAACATGGGATTGTGGATGGGAGGGTATGTATCGACAAGAAGTTGAATGCAAAGAACTTAAAAGATCATTTCCCTTGCCTTTCATTGATCGATGTTGACGTGTTAGCGTGACACCTCACTTTGTTTTCTCGATGGGTACTCATGATAACTGTGATCGCACTGCACCTCGAGATCAAGAAGACCACATTCACATGCCCTATGGTACCTTTGCCTTAGAAGATGCCATTTGGGCTATGTAATGCTCCAAATACATTCCAGAGGTGTATGATGTCTATATTCTCGCATTTGGTCAAGAAGCGGATGGAAATTTTCATGGATGACTTCATCGTATGGATCCAGCCTTTGATCAATGTTTAAACAATCCGAAACAAAGATTTCAAAGATGCCAAGACGCAATTAGCATTGAATCGGGAAATGCCATTTTACGCGACGGGAATGGTATCGCTGGGCATAAAATTTCTGCCACAGGACTAGAAGTAGACTAATCCAAGGTATCCATTATCAAAACTCTCAGACAATCCACCATAAGAAAAGAGTAAGAAGCTTCTCGGGGCATGCCGGGATTTCATGTGAGATTCATCAAAGACTTTTCAAAATAATGCACCACTATGCGTGACATCGAAAAGATAATGAGGTTCAATTACACTTCACATGCTTTGAAGAAATCAAAATCGATTGGTACAAGCAATCTATAATGGTTGCACCGTATCGGGATCATCGTGGATTTGAAATAATGTGATGCTAGTGATTTTGCCATGGGAGCTGTGTTGGGGCAAAGAAAAGAAAGAATATTCAGGGCCATATACTATGCTAGTAAAACCTTCAATGAAGCACAAGAGAACTACTCAACAACTGAAAAGGAGATGTTAGCTATAGTATTTGCTTGTGAAAATTTAGTAATACATTTTAGGACTTCCATGGTGATTCACACCATCATGCAAAGAATCAAATACTTGATGTCAAAAGGAAGCTAAGCCAAGATTGATAAGTGTGGATGTCAGTTGTCATAGGAGTTTGATTTGGAAATCAAGGATAAAGGGATGTGACAATGTGATAGCCGATCACTAATAAGAGTAGAAAGTACACCAAAGAGGAAGAGAAGGTAATATTAATGAGAATCTCCCGCATGAGCAATCGTTTGGGTTTCGTTAACTTCCATGGTATGCCGACATTAGAACTATTTAGTTCATGGAGTAGTTCTTCTAATTCACTTCCAACGTAAGAGAGAAACTTTAATCACTATTGTGTATTATATTTGGACATCCACTTTGATTAAAAGAGGTGCCGATATGATAATAAGAAAATGTGTGCCAAATGAACAAGGAAAATTGGATGAATGCTATGCATCACCTTACGGGCACTTTTCAGAGAAGAATGTACTCGTAAAATACTCCAATCTGATTTTATCAGCCCACGCTCGTGAGATCAGACCGAACGGGTCAAGTTGCGCGACGATGCCTAAGATTGGAAACACCACAGAAACAGAAATGTTCCTAAGAAGTATTATGGTGGTAATTATTTGATGTATGGGGATGGATTTTATGGGACCATTCCCACCATCATTCAATCAGATACAACGCTAGCGCTTGACATGCTTCAAAGGGTGGAGTGCGCATTGCTCTAGAAATGATGCTAATATTAAGTATGAGCTTCTTGCAAAAGAATATTTTGAGCGTGATTTGGAACACCCAGACTATCATCATGATGGGGGAAGCCATTTCAAGTAAACAAGATATTTGCAAAACTCATGGAGCGTAATGGATCAAACATGTAATGAGTCTAGCCAGACATCCTGCACTAATGGACAAGCGTAAATTTCCAATTGTAGATTGGTGAATACTTGAAAAGGCAAAGGGAGTCCAAACAGAAGGATTTACCTTCTCAAACTTGATGATGCACCGGGCTTACAGGATCGCGATACAAGACTCCCATCGAATGTCCCCATGTAATTGTATTCTAAAACCATGCTACTTACCGAATTAGGAATACAAGGTAACGCGGGCCATCAAGAAGTTGAACTTCGATTTCAAAACTGCAAAGGAAGAAAGATTGCTACAACTGTCTGAATTGGAAGAACTGAGAAATGAAGCCTATGATAATGCTACCATCTACAAGGATAAGACAAAGAAATGGCATGATCAAAGGATCCTAAGGAAAGAGTTCAGAGCAGGGGAAAAAGTTCTACTGTTTAATTCTAGACTGAAATTGTTTCCAGGGAAGTTAAAATCCAAATGGGGTGGACCATACCGCGGTGTCGGGCAATACATTTGGAGTGCTGGGATACATATAAGGAGACCGAGAAGAATTCGAGTAAACGGACAAAGACTTAAGCACTATTTTAGCGTAGAGGAAGGGAATGAAAGAGCTTCGCTAGGATTCTAAAAAGAAGAAGGAATCATAACAACAAGTTCGAAGCATGAATTTGCACCCAGCAATGATGGGAGGCAACCCATAGGAAATCTGAATTTAATTCATATGAATTTTAGTTAGAATTCGTGGTCGATTTATTACAATTAATACGTAACTTTTGTTTTAGTTTGATGTAATCAATTGCCAAGATGGCAAGCTGCGTGAGCAAAAATGCAAGGAAGGAGGGAAGAGCAATTGTTGGATAACTTCAACAACTCACATGGAGGATACAGAAAAAGGAAGCATTTTTTCTCCCTATAAATTCTATAGAAAGCACTAGTACATATGAATTGTTGTGTGTGAAATTGGATTCATTTGATGTTGAAGAGTTTAGAGTAGCCAAGGAATGAAAGATCTATGAACATTGAGCTTTAAGGCCTAAGTCGATAAGAGAACTTCCTCAAAAAGATAGTTGTCGCATAAAGATAAGATGACAGAGAATATATATGCTTTCACAACCATGATGGCTTCATTCCAACAAGGGAGCTGAGAAGGTCGCACAATTAACTTAATGTCACGCATAAATTTAGAAATGTTGCTACCGGAAATTTTCAAGGGTTACCCTAATGACGACATCTCGCTTTTAAGGTGTACTAAAGTCGCGACATGTGGAAATAAAATGAAATAATTATTGGGAGCTCATAAACTTTGATTGAATTGCAATGCTGAGTATTCTTCCCAACTTCCACTTCCAATCAACCCACACTTTCTCCTGATTTTAAACCCCGAACCCTAGGTCCCAAAATCTTTAACTTTTCTCAAACACGAACCATCAAACTCAACCCTAACCAAGAAGAATTCATGAGGAAAACGTGCAATCGTGTTAAGAGAATTCACAGAAGAACAATGAGAACACCGCCAAGCACTCGAGTGGACCAATGGGCTCTTGGTGTTAATTAAAAAGCGGCAAGAAAAAATACAGAAGAGAATGATCTTAAGATTTGTGGTCGTGAGGAAGCCTACTCATACCGGGGGTGAAAGGATGCCAAACAGAAGAGCAAGCATGTACAGAGAACATCAATGGATTTAAATTCTTTACATGTCCCCGGTGAAAGATTTTGAGACAAAGATGGAAGGGAGAGACAAGGTGTTAGATGGAAACGATGCATCTGGGAGGAAGAAGGGCTAGAGAACTGGACTTGATCAACAACAACATGTCAAAATTCCCCGAGTCATGATTGAATGAGAAAACATGAACACACTTGAACAGATGCATTAACTCAACAAGAAGGTGGATCTTCAAATGAATTGATAAACAGAAAAGCAGTAATTCCATTAAGTGAGAAAGCTATGATTGAGAGAATAAAGCAAGATTCCAGACCAAATTCAATAATTGACACTTCACCTGATCCTCTGATATCTATACCAATAAAAGAAAAATAGACCTATCCATTCAAGTTTCAATCACTCACCCCATAACAGTCAAACCGGCCGTAATTGAATCGTAAAATGTTCAGAGAAACTGAACTGAATCTGTTGTGTGCGTATATGAATTTCCATTTGTTCAATATCAAGATTTAAAAGATGGCTGATTAGTGACATTAAAGTAGAAATTGGTCTATAATAAAAACTCCAATGTAGATGGAATGAGTCGAATCGAATGAAGCAAATGTAGGATTAGGAATGAGCCGAAATGTAGAATAAAGCGCCAAATAATGTGTTTTGATTGAAACATTAATAAGGTAAAAATTACTATATCTAAATCACAAGTCCGTAATTGAGGAAAGTAATATAAAGAGGGAACAAAAACATACTTTTGAGTTTATGGTATGAAACAATCAATAAGGAACCATGAACATCACTCACTAAATATTCGAAACAAAATGAGTCAAGGTACTCCTAAGGTTAGTCATAACTGCTCAAACCAAAATTCAGAACTGTTAGATTATCGGGTTGAGGCGAAATCCTGTGGTGATAAAAATGAACAAGAGATGTATGCAGCCATTCTGACAAGCTGATTTATCATCCATCCCACTTATATGTTTATGCATATACCTTGGCTCCGTGAATTGAACCCAAATGTTTATTTTTCAAAATAACCATTCAAACCCCAACCCATTCTCAAGAAATCAATCCTCCAGAAAGAACCCATGATTACCCGTGAATCCAAGAGGAAGGGAAACAGTTTGGGGAGTATATTCTCAGGTCCCAAAAGTGGAAGGAAAGAAAAGACAAAGAGCGTAAAATGCACAAAAACAATCACATAGGATAAGGTTTTATCTTCAGGGTCAACTCTTTAAACAATTAGTTCTTAGGGGTGTTTCAACACCTAGTACCCTAATGCTATCCTGCATGGGAGCTACTAACCCAAGTTCGCTACATGTTAAAGCCTAAAAAGTTAAAACATTGCACTATCCTTAAATGGTGATAAACAAAGAAAATTTCAAAGGAAATTACAAGTGAAAATAGGGCATAGCCTGAATTGGAAGAGATCAAAGAGATGTCCCAAACATGAAGCTTGGGGGAGTTTATTAGAGAAACTATAAGAAAGAGCAAGGTAAGAGGAGAGAAAGAGGAGCCTATAATTCTTAACCAAAATTCCTTCCATCCTACCTATTACCCAAGCCTAACAATATAAGCCCCAAAAGACCTGATTGATTCAAGCAATAAATCACCTTACATTAGTGAGATCAATATGAAAAACAAACTTATGGAATTCTTGAAATATGGAAACAATCAAACTATGAAGATCCTTATAGTGGTTAACTGACTCAAGATGAAAATTAGAGAAGTATAATAATCTATTATTCAACAAGGATTCCACTTACTATGTTGTTTGTAAACACTTCAACAAATTTAGTTTTGTACAGAAAAGTAGAAACTAACCTTGAACTGATTTGAAGCTAGATATGTACAGGGAAAATTGATGCACACATCATTTAATTTAAATTGAATACCACTCAGAACAAAACAAAAAGTCTTTTGTTCGGTGACAAACAAATCTTTCTTTTTCTTTGCTCGAGGACAAGCAAAATTTTAAGTTTGGGGAGCGATGAGCTAAAAGTCATCTCTTTAGTCCATTTTTCAAAGGAGCCAAAATCGAATATTTAATATAAAGAATGGCCATGAAACTCACCAATTTGTCATTAGTAGGAAGCAAAGAAAGAAGAAAAGCAAGAGAAAAATGCAATGTTGATAAAATGTAAATAATGGCAGAGTTGTATGTTCAAAGCAACTGGCCGAAATATTACGTAGCTTAGGGTCTCGCATACCGGGGCTCAAGTCGTGACATCGAAAGCGAAGGAAATTTCGATGCCGGCCGCGTAGGAACACGCCTAGGCACCAAGAAGGAGCATAAATAAAAGAGCGATGTCGCGACGTAAACTATTAAGTAAGTCCGCGACATCATCACTTGACCATTCTGACCCTCGACATAAGGTCGTATGGCGGCAAGGCGATGTCGCGACACGAAACAGCCGGATTTGTTACAAGCGAGACTTAATCGCTGAAGTCGTGACATCGATAGGGCGAAGGCTTGAAACTATGAGGTTGATGTCCGCGACGCTCGGGGGACACGTTGAGAAGCAGTACCATTAAGTGATGTCGCGGCAAGGCGGTCGCGACATCGCGACAACGATGGAAAGTGCGAGGACACTTGAGCCCGTATCGCGACAACATCGATGTAGCGACATCGGGAACAACAATTGAAAGCTGCGAGGACTAGAATGGATGTAGCGAGGCCATGATGCGACATCCTGGCGATCAAGCTGAAACCTGCGGGATAAGATTGGTGTGCGTGACAGCCTGAGCGACCCAGTTCATAGAAGCGAACTTTAGAGTCGATGCCGGCGACGCGAGTTCGATGTCAGCGACAAAGCGAATTATGGCCCGGGCGACAGCAGGCTGTATTTACTTTGAAATCCACGAGGTTATATTGGGATTAGGGCTGGCTGGAAAGCCACATAAATGCGCGGCTACGAGGAATAGTAAAGAGCAAGTCGGAGGCGCATCAAAGGAGAGATCGCGATAGCCCTAGGCTTCACTTTTATTTTATTTTCTTTTAACTCTTTTCTTCTTTCTTTTCTTTTCTTTATTTTAAATGAGATATTTGTCTAGTATTTTTCGTTTATTATTTTTTGGATCATGAGATATCGTTTCTTGGCCCGAATACAAGAATTCAATTTCTTTTCAAAATTACTACGGAATGCATCGAAGTTGACAAAATTTAGGATTGATTATTTCGATTCAGTGCAGTTATTCTTTTGATCGGAAGGATCGCGCCTCGTGTGGTCCGATGGTGTGGAACCCGGCTTCCCATTTAGTGAGCGTTGTAGTCGGAATTGATTTTCTGTAGTAATTTGCGGCATCTTGTTCATTTCGGTTTACGAATTTACGCGGATTATGGGTTTGCTCGATTTTGGATCTGAATATCGATTGACTATACGCAGATTAAGAATTGCGTCATTACTGCGATTTGAGGTCCTCGAGTGACCTGAGGAAGACAATCCTGGGAGTAATGTACATTTCTTTGAAGGTATCTTAACTAACTATTAAAGGGATCACTTTGAGCTTTGTAGTTCACTTAGATAAATCCTCTTCTCACTTGAGTGAAACGAGAGTTGAACGACTTATCTATTTAAACAAGCGGGAGATTTCACCTCGATTCCGGGATAGTAGGCCCGATCCAGTGTTAGCTTAGATCTAATCAAAGGAAAGGTTGATCTATTTTAATTTAGAGGAAGGAAGTAATTTGGAAGTTGTATATCCTTGCTTGGCCAGATAACTGGGAGCTAAGGTGTACAGTCCATAAAATGGGTATGAAGTATTCGCGAAAGAAAAATACCCGGCTTAAGGAAGTTCTTGTTAAAGTAGTTATCTCGTTCCACAGCGGTCGAGAGAATCGGGAAGAAGGAGATAGCGAAGTGTGGGCGTGGAGAATCCGGAATTTGCACTACCATTGCTATGGGCGATTTTGAAACTTGAGATATTGAAATTAATTGAGTATGAACTACGAGGAATTGATTATTTCACTATAGTATTTCTCTTGATGTGTCTTCCCTACGATAGCATTAGGTATTCATTTCTTTTGTAGGAATTTATTTTCCTTCATTTTGTTTTATTTCGATCTATTTGAATGTTAATTTTCTTTGAACTAGTTAATTTCCCGGCTTTCATCTTTGAGCACCCATATCAATTTATGGTCCAAATGAGTATTAATTTTCGAGTGAGTCGGGGTAGTTGATGAAAAATTCACGAGATCTTTGTGGGATCGATATCTGGACTTAAATCCATTTTATTACTTGTCGACCTGTGCACTTGCAGAATTTCAGACCAAAACCAATAAATTAAATCGTTATACTCTAAGAGATTTTTGGTTATGATAGTATGATGTCAACAAGTTGATAGCAACATTTACTGGGATTAGTTAATAGTCCTTTGGTAATAATGTGTCATAGAATTTAATATATGTATTTAGTCACAACAAGTTTTATGCTTGATTTTCTTTGGGGATTAGATAGTAGTCCTTCAGTGATAACGTTATAATCTTGCATGCATAACTAATGCATAAATGTGCAACATGTTTTGAAATTAGGTCATCAAGTTTTATGGCGCGGATTAACGGGAGACTAGACAATAGTCCTTGAAAATATGCTGTCGTAAATTTGTATGTGTTCTTTGAATTACATGTATTTGCCTGCCACCATTGAGTGAGCTTCTTGTGATCTTTTCAAAATCTGGTTTTCAAGTTTCTTAAATTTGGAACCATGCTTGTACCTTTGCCATCTTTATAGGCCTCGTTGATGGCCTTAGCCTCATATGAAACCCAGACTCCTCTAACAAAGCAGCCATCCTTCGCCACACCAAATTTGAATAAAACTCGTACCGTTCTTGCGTATACGATTTTTTGGTGTGCGGAGATTTCTCCCGCCCCTCTGTTCTATCATCTCCTTGAAAGGCGTACTTGGGGATTTTTGAATCTCCTCTCTGCGACAAACCCCTTGTTAGCTGTCTTCTTCCAGCCCCAGGGTGCGCCGTCGACACGAAATCTTCTCTTTCTTAACTTCTTCTCTCAATCTTTCCCTTTCCCTTTTAAAGCTCTTTCTTGAGAAGTTGGAGCTTGGT
Organism: Tetrastigma voinierianum; assembly: GCA_016808115.1. Lineage (NCBI taxonomy): Eukaryota > Viridiplantae > Streptophyta > Magnoliopsida > Vitales > Vitaceae > Tetrastigma > Tetrastigma voinierianum. The sequence goes on along the minus strand of JAEQBH010009589.1, from coordinate 39,780 downwards.
GTTGATGGCATCTCTCACCTTGTTCTTTAGTGAATCTCATCTAGCTGTTCTTCTTGCGAGTTTCTTCTTACCGGTTGTTCATGTTCCCTCATAATCGTGCAGGTTAGGAATTTAGGTGGAATTTCAGCCATTGGAGCGGGAGAAAGGCTTTCGGAAAGGTTTGGAAGGCTAGGGTTTTTTAAGGGTTGAGATTCAAAGGAGGAAGAAGGTGAATAGCTATGTGGTTTGAAGTGAATGAAAGTTTCCAACAGGTTGCAATTCAATCAATGTTTGTGGGCTAATTATTGCTTCATTAAGAACACGTTGCGAAACGTTTAGCGTCTTTTATTTGAGATCATTGAATTTAGGGCTTTTTAAAGCGAGTGAGTGGCACCTGTCCCTCTTTATGTCGCGACATACTAAGTTTGTCGCGACATAACTAGGTTTTCTAGGAATTGTTTAATTTTCATGTTGCGACTTCTATTTTTTTATTTTGAAACTTAATTCTCTGTCGCGACTTCACAGTGGTGTCGCGACATATACCTTCTTCCTTCAATACTCACCATTGCCCTTTCCAAAGCGGTCCAAAACCTTATGATGTTTTGTCGCGACATTACTTATGTCGCGACCATAGCTACTACTGTCGCGACTATATAACTCGATAATCCTAGGAACCTTTTTCTCTTATTGTTTCCTAACCTTTGGGCAGTACTTGGCATCTCCAAGCAAAGATTTAACAAACAATTCAAGTATATCTACTGAGAATTGGGTTAGGGATAAAGTTACTCCCTTTTTCTCATGTTGTGACTTCTGTGATTCTTTGGAATTGTTCTGTGATAGCCTTGCCATTCATGTCTTTGAACCTTGAGAAGCTTCTTTATGATATTCAAGAAAAATCTAATTAAACTACGATTGATTTACGAAAATTAAATCTATCCTTATAAAAATAAATCGACCTAATTTTAAATGACTAAAAGAAAAATATTTCAAAACTTTAAAGCAGAAATTAAATCCTTGCTTGAGTTTCCTCCCATTATTGCTCAGTTTGAGTCCTTAGGCTTTGGACTTGCTGTTGTGTACTTCTTCTTTTTCCTTAGAACGATTGGAGTTCTTCATTTTCCTCTTCCCTGTTTAGATAGTGCTTTAACCTCTGTCCATTGACCTTGAATTCTTAGCGATGCTCGGTCCTCGAGTGTCAACTGCTCAAATGTAGTACTTGACACCACAGTGTATGACCGCTCAATTGGATTTCCAACTTTCATGGAAGCAATTTGATCCCAGAATTAAGCAATGAGAACGCTGCATTCCCACTCACGAACTCTTTTCTCAAGATTCTCTAATCATGCCATTTTCTTTGTCTTGTCTTTGTATATTCCTAACATTATCATAGGCTTCATTTCTCAGTTCTTCAGTTCGAGACGATTGGAAGCGATCTTTTCTTCCCTTTAGACCTTAAAATCGAAGTTTAACTTTTTGATAGCCCACATTGCCTTGTATTCTAATTCAAAGAGGTAGATGACATGGTTTACAAAAGCAACTAGTATGGGGACATTCAATGGGGGTTTGTATGCGATCTGTAAGCTGAGTGCATCATCGAGTTTGGAGAACCCGATCCTTCTGCTTGAGCTCACCGGTCATTCTTTTCAAGTATTCTTTTGATCTCCACATTGGAAATTTCGATTGTCCATTAGTGCAGGGATGATAAGCTAAAACTCATTACATACTTGATCCCATACTGCTCATGAGTTTTGCAAATATTTTGTTTGCAAAAGTGGGTTCCCATCACTAATGATAGTTAAGGTGTTCCCGAATACACTCTTGAAAATATTCTTTTGCAAGAAACTCACAAGCGCGTATAGCATCATTCCTTAGACCAAACCCACTTTGCTTTTACACCATTTGGAAGCGCGTAATCTTTTATTAGCGGTATGTATAGGTGGAGTGGTCCCATAAAATCTATTCCCATCAAAAAAATTTGTATCACCATAATACCTTTGAGGGGCATTTCATTCCCGATGTCGATATTCCCAATCTTTGACATCTATCACACAATCTAATCCCCATCTCAAGACAATCTCCAAGATAAGGCCAATAAACTCCGGACAAGATTCACGGGTCGTTTCTTTCTCCAAAAAATGTCCCCATATGGTGATGCATGGCATCCATTCATAATGTTGCCCTTGTTCACTTTCCGCACACATCTTCTTATTATCATGTCGCACTCTTGAATAATAGTGGATCATCCCAACATAATACCTCACTGGGTCACCCGAGCTTCCTCTTCTGTCAGGTAGCCGACCAAGGTATTACTCCCACAAGCCGATAATTCACACATCGCATACCAGTTGGAAGGAACCTTAAACAATTGCTCATCCGGGGAAGTTCTCCGTTAACATCACATTTCTTCTCCTCTTCATCACGTTCTTTCTACCTTGACAATATCGCCATCACATTGTCACATCCCTTTTTATCCTTGATTTCCAAATCAAACTCTTGCAACAGCAGCACCCACCTTATCAATCTTGACTTAGCTTCCTTTTTTGACATCAAGTATTTGATTGCTGCATGATCAGTGTGAATTACCACATGAGATCCTAAAATGTACTGCCGAAATTTTTCACAAGCAAATACTATGGCTAGCATCTCCTTTTCAGTTGTTGAGTAGTTCTAGGCTTCATCAAGGTCTTACTAGCATAGTATATGGCCCCGAATACTTTCTCTTTCTCTTTGCCCTAACACAACTCCCATGGCAAAATCACTGCATCACACATTATTTCAAATCCTGGGATTCCATTCCTAAGCCATTATAGGTGTCAGACTAATCTGATCTTGATTTCTTCAAAAGCATCCCTGCAGAGTCATCAAAATTGAACCTTGTATCTTTTCTAGTAATCTACATAGTGGTCCGCTATTTTTGAAAAGTCTTTGATGAATCTCCGTGAAAAATCCAAGACGCCCAAAAAGCTTCTTACTCCACGTGGTAGGTGGTGCAAGAGTTTTGATAATGGATACCTTGACTAGTCAATTTCTAGTCCAAGAGGCGCAAATTTTAAGCCCAAGAACAATACCTTCACACCATAAAATGGCATTTTCCCAATTCAAGTTAGTCGTTTGTCTTGGCATCTTTAAAGTAATCGCTTTTCCAGATTGTTTAAACATTGATCAAAGCCTGATCCACATACGCAAATCAGCCATGAAAAATTTCCATCACTTCTTCAACCAAATCCGAGAATATAGACATCATACACCTCTCGGAATGTAGCCGGGAGACATACAGCCCAAATGGCATCCTTCTAAAGGCAAAGGTGCCATAAGCTCATGTGAATGTGGTCTTCGACCTCTAGTGCAATAGCAATCCGATTATATCCTCGACACCCATCTAGAAAACAAAAGTGAGGGTGTCCCGTTAATCCGTCCAACATCCGATCAATGAAGGCAAGGGAAATGATCTTTTTTCTGGTATCGTTCCGCCAGAATCACGCATACCTCCATCCTCGCCACTCGTTTTGGCTGAATCACTCCATTTTTTTTCATTGCGATCACAGCAAACCCCTTTCTTTGGAACCACATGGATCGGGCTCTCACCCAAGGACTCCGTCCGAAATAGTGCCAGATAAAACCAAAGATTCAACAATTTGAGTAATTTTCTCGACTACTTCCTTCATCACCGGATTCGCCTCTGTGTTCCATAGATGGTTTCAAGTCTCTTATACAGTAATCTATGCATGCAAATTGATGGACTGATACCCTTCAGCCTTTCAATGGACCAAGCTAGCGATTCCTTATGCTTCCTTATTTTCAAGACCTTGTTCCTATCATCACTGAGTCTGGCTGAAATGATCACTGGTTTTTTCTTTGGTAATTCTAAGTAAGCATACTTTAAATGACATGGCAACTCTTTCAAAACTAGCCCTTCTGCACTAGTTTCTTGATGAATTTCCTCTTTGTCAATATTTTCCCCATTATCGCTTTCTCGCTTTGCTTCAAAAGCTTAACACGCTTCTAGAATGAAAAATCGTAGAAATTCGCACGTATATCTTCAAAGATAATCGGGAATTCATCTCTTCATTGATAAAACCGAGTGTTGGCAATCATTGTTAACATCGTGGATTGGAAGTATAGACAAAATCGCCTACATTGCAACTTTCTTGTCTCTCGTCTATATTTTTCATACTTTTCATCAGTTAAAGTGTACCGCTTTTCCAACTCCTCAAGGTAAGAACTCTCGCATGTCAATCAAGGCAGCCCAAATAGCTAGGAATGGTCTTCCCAACAGCGTGGTACTTCTGCGTGAATCTTTCTTCCATACCCGCACGATGAAGTCTACTGAAAACAAACTTCCCAACAAAGGACTAGCACATCTTTCAATGACTCTTCGTGTTTTACCCATCGACCGTCTCATTATTTGAAGGGTAACGCTTGTGGGAGTAAGCTCTAAACTTAGTTTCTGGCAATGTAAAGAGGCATTAAATTGATACTTAGCTTCCGAGTCACGTAGAGCTTTCCGAATTCAATTCCTCCAACAATACAAGGAATCGAGAAGCTCCTGGTCTTTTCATCTTTACCGGTAGTTCCTTCTCGACATCGTGACCGCAAGTGGCAAAGGAGATTCACTATTCCTTCTCTACTATTTTTCTTTCTTGCTCAAGATGTCCTTCATAAATTTTGCATAGAGGGCATTTGAAGTTACCACTCAAGAAAGGCATATTGATCTCCTAGCCTTTCCGGGAAAGCCAAGAACCTCAGAACCGCTCCATCTCGACTTCCTCACAGCCTTTGTGGGAAATGGGATCAGCAGTTTTGATCCTTGGATGTTCTTCCTTTCTACTCTTTCTTTTTCATTCTTCGCACTCTTCCTTCTCGGGCTTTCTTCTTCTTGTCGCCATTTTCTTTCTCTCTTCTACTTCTAACTCCTTCCCACTCCTGCCGCACGTACCCATGCAAATTGGGTTCTCCTGTGTCACTGGGAAGGCATCTTTCCTCCGGCTTTGCAGGTTAGGCCACCTACTTGTGTCTCCGTGTTCTTCAGTGGATACTGGTGGTGTTCTTGAAAATTTGAGAATTAAGAGGCAGCTGCCTAACTCGCAAGTTTTTGTTCATGGAGATTAAACAAATTTCTTATTATCCCCCATGAACTCGGCAAAGATCTCGCTTCAAAAGATCGGGCCTCCTCCGACCCCGATATTCATTTCTCGTGCTCATTTCCTTTTGTTGCCGCCGGAACCTAGGTGGTCAAGTGATAACCCCGTGGAGGGTCTCCGCCCATGCCTCGCTCATAAGCCCTCCACCATAAGAGAAATTCCTATGGTTCCTTAGTGTCGGTGATAATGTGTCACAGGTTAGTATTGGGTTTAAATGGTAGTTTCTTGGCTCACCTGCATAATTAACCTCTTCAAAGATCATAGAATTGTTCTTCGCTTACCCTCTCAAAGACTTCCCTTCAATTAGTCTCTCTTCAATCAAGCTCTATTTCATGAGCAAGGTGTGTCTTTCTTCGCTTGTCCAACTGCGGCATACGCATCCAACTTGGCCTCCATAGTCGCTTGCCATCTTGCTCAAATTTCCATGATCCCCTTTCTCACTGCCTTGAAAGCTCAAGGAGTTTTCATGTTACATTTAGCCGTGTCTTCAATCCTCAAATTTCTTTCTTTGGCTCTTCAAAGACTTTCTTTTCGTTTGAATGCTCCACAGCATGAAGCATCAATGATCCCTTTTGATATATCATTCAAGGCATGATATACAATGTCCATTTGAGTCTTCAAATCTATCCCATGCATTGGACATCTTCTCAGCAACCGTTTGAATCTTTCCCAAGCTACATACGCTTTCATCTTCCCCGTCAAAACACAATGATTTCCTTCTTTCGTGGTGAGGGCTGGGGAAAGAATCACCTAAGTAGGCCTCAACTAACTCCTCCCCAAGTATCAACGTAACCATATGGTAAACGATTCATACCATGTAGTCGTCAGATTCTGTAGAGAATGGGAATAGAGATGCGCTTCGATGACTTTTGGTCTCACCCCATTTAACTTCATCAGATAGCCATCCCCGAGAAATCTTCCAGGTGCTCGCTGTCTCAAGGATGACCAAGAACCTGATGTTGCTGGACCATTGTAATCGTGGCCGGCTTCCGGGCTTCAAAATTATTAGCATCAACTCGCAGTCGTCTCGATCACCGAGCATTCATCCAGATAATCGGGTCTCCGTAAGCCCTCCATTGTATCGCTGATCGGAGGTCTTCTAGCTTCTATATGTACTTCATCCCGCGATCCCGCCTTCATCCTCATGGCTGAGTTTTTCCGCCTTTTATCTTTCTCAAGCTTCCGAGTGTCCTCTCTAATTCGTGTCACTGAATCGATCGTTGTTCTGCTTCCTATGCATTAAAATTCATTCCTCGAAATCAAAACACACTTACATTAATAGGGATTAGTTTGTCAAAAAATATTTCAATATGGTTTGTTAAAGTTAGTGGCTAAAATAACCACTCGCTGAAGCTATTTTGTTCTTTTCTTCAAAATGTCCAAATTAGTAATTCTTCGTCTTCAATATTGATTTAATGAATTTTTCTATCCTAAGACCATGCTACAAAATTGTTAACCGGACTAAAACACAGATATACCATGACGTTATTACCAAGGACTATTGTTTAATCGCGAACGGCGCCTATAAAACTTGTTAACCTAATTCAAGCATCTCCTAGAGTAAATCATTTTCAATATTGGTTTCAGCCTAATATATCTGGGGCGTAATGTGCCTGACAAGCAATAAATCGGATTTAAGTCCGCACATCGATCCCACAGAGATCTCAAGAATTTAGATCAATTCAATTCTCGACTACCAAGCTCCATACTATTCGACTATAAATGATATCAAGTTCCAAATCTAAGAGTCAGGAATTATACAAGTATATAATAAGAAATGAACAATCGAATAAACTGAATCTAAAGAATAATGAAATACGAATAGTTAAGAAATAAACAAAACGAGAATATCGCTTAGAGCACACATTAAGATCAATGCCAGAAGTGTCAATTTCATGTTAACAATCGGCACTCTACTTGTATTTCCCGATTTTTAGAATGTGTCCAAAAGCAAGAGAGGTACACTGATCTCTCCACACCCACATTTCATTATCTAATTTTTTACCTGATCCTCTTAATACGGAATGAGATAACTACTTTTTAATGTGGACTTCTCACTGGGTACTTTTCTTTTGCAATACTCATACCCATTTTATGGATTGTAAACCTTAGCTCCCAAGTTTATCTACCAAGCAAGGATATACAACTCTGTGTTACTCTTCCTCAAAATTAGAATAGATCACCCTCTCCTTGATTAGATCCACTTAACACAAGATTGGCTTCACAATTCGAATTGAGGTGGAATCATGATGAACTGAGCAACTCACTCAACCCATCTTCATTTCTGCCGAGAAGAGGATTTATCAAGTAAACTTACAAAGCTCATTAGACTTAATAATGTGTTAATATACCTTCAAAGAAATGTTCATAAATCCCAGGATTGTCATCTCTGTGTCACTCAGAGGACCTCCTTGAAATCAGAGCAATGAAACAATTCTTAACGGGTATAAGAAACTGATATTCAGATCAAAACATTAAACCCATACCCGAAAGTAAATTCATAAACTGAATTCGCAATTTGCTGGAAACAACTACAGGAAGGATAATTTCATAATAAAGATTCACTTAATGGAAGCACAATTACTAAATTACACACTACAACATTCTCCGATCATAAGAATAATCAGATATGAAACCGGAGAGCGAATTCCATAAATTTGTTCGAATCTCAAACATTCCGTAGTAATTTCTGAGCTAAATAATTTTCTTATTCGCCAAGCCAAAACGATAACAACCAGTTCCGTAAAATAAACGAAACTAAACGATAAATCTAATCTAATTCTAAACTATCAACCTTCAAGAAAAGAAAAGAAAAGAAAAGTTCAAAAAGAAAAATAAAGCAAAAAGCAGCTCTTCGCCACCCAGACTCGTCTGCTCGCTGCTATCGTTATGAGCCGGGTAGCCGCTGCATTTATAGGGTTTCTCGCTTGGGCCTGATCCAATGCGCCTTTTGGATTTCCAAGTGGACTGGCCCATGTTACTGTTCAGGTCGCGACATCAGCTCCCTTGTCGCGACATCCTCCATGTCGCACGATCGACCACCGCCGCTAAGACCGCTTGTTCTCTGCACTTACACCGGTGTTACCGATGTCGCGACATCGATATCTTGTCGCCGACCTCGCCAACTATCCGCAGCCTTTCAATCGTTAGCCTTCGGATGTCGCGACATCAATCTCTTGTCGCGACATCAGCTTATAGTTCTGCTAGTTTCAACTTGTCGCTCATATTGTCGCGACATCAATCTTTTGTCGCGACAATAGCTCATGTTCTTGTAACTTTCAACTGAAGCCGATGTTGGCGGCTACAACCTATTGTCGACATCAACCGACAATGCGTGATGTCAATCTTGTCGCCACTTGTATCTTCAACCGGTTAAGTTTTGGTGTCGCGACATCGAATTTCGTCATATTAATCACTCTTTGGCGGATCCGGAGTTTTCACTTGATGGTTACCGCTGGTCGCGATTATCAACTTCGTCGCTGACATCACTCTATGACCTACGTGTCTCAATCGCTTCGCTCATGTCGCGACATCAATCTCTGTCGCCGACATCACCTTATGTTCTCGCAGCTTTGAACGGTCCTTCTTAATGTCGCGACATCAACTTATGTCATCCGTAGTTTTAAATCAGGTTCCCGAGTGTCGCGACCACTTTTATTGCGACATCACTTTTAAGGAACTGCAACCTTCAACTGACCAAGTCTCATGTCGCGATCTCTATCTGTCACAACCACTGTATACCGGAGCCAACTGTTATTTCTTTATACTCGCACTATTCTTCCATGTCGCACAACAGCTCACTCACACAATATCTTTCTACAGATATGTCACAGCATCGTGCTTTCTTCACGCACCATAATCTCTCATTTATGACAACCTTTGTCGCGACATCATGATGTTGTCGCCATCATTTCTAAGTTTCGCCAACTTCAACTCGCTCTATCTTAGGATCCATGTCGCGACTCGCATCAAATTTCCTTCTTTTTTTTTTCTCGATGTCGCCACTCATATCAGCCGTGCAAACCCTAAAACCGCAACATTAGTTAACCAAGCTTGTTTACTCGTTTCCGCTTATTTTCGCATTTTTACTCCGCCAGCTTGCGTATTTTTCCAATCGCATTTTCTTTCTTTATACTCCCGCAAATAACATATTTCGTGAGTTTCTTCATACTGCATCTTAATTATTCATTTTTACATTAAAATCAAAACGTAAAATGACTAAAAATAGATGACTTTAAGCTCATCAAATAGACTGCAATCTTTCTCTTTGATTTCCACATATTTATGATTCTATCATGATCCTCTTCTCAAATTCTTCAAGTTTTCACCAAAGGCTGTTGTAGTTCCGCTTCGGTTTTCTATGCATTTACAATCTTCTCAAATAGAAACACACTAAGATCAAATGAATTATGGAGACAGCTATCTCCATTTAAGCTCATAAAATTTTAGTAGCTTCTTCAAATTTACTACCATTAAAACTCGGTTGCGGCTTTTCTGAAATTTATCATATTAAAAAAAAATTGTCCAAACTAGTAAATCCCTTTTTGGTTAGAATATTGATTTTTAAATTCATTACCTATCCCCGACAACGATGCAAAAAACTTGTTAAAACCAAATGATATATACAAATTTATGACACTACTACCAAAGGACTATTACCTAATCCCCAGCAACGACGCCAAAACTTGTTAAGACCATTTCTCATGTGTATGAAAAGATGGAATTGTTCTTTCTTTTGAAAATGACTCATTTAAAATTTGTGTTTGTGGTCTAGATCACTGCAAGTGCACAGGTCGTACAAGTAATAAAAGTGGATATTTAAAGTCCAGATATCGTTCCCACGAGGAAGGATGATAAATAAAAAACTAACTACTCCAACTATTCAAGATCATTACTATTTAAACTCCATTGTTGTGATGATAATAGGACTAGAAATAGTCCTTAAACTCGACCAATACAAAAGTAAAGGTTAATAAAAACCGAGGTTGAGGATTCATTAAGTGAGACAAAACTGGACATGGATCAATTAATAATAGTAACTTTTTGCATCTTTTCTATTCATATCTCAACCATAAATTGGAAAACTAAGTTTGTCAAAGATGCAAGGTAGTATAGTTTGGATTTTTCCCTTTACCATACTTTTCACTGATTAAAGGTTCATATTCATTTTTGAAACATGATTCTAATCAGTTACTTTTAATATGTAACCCTCTTTCTAAGGTTTAAGTATTTTTTGTTTTCAGTACTTCATACTAAGATCTTAGAACTAAAGAATTCTCACCCCCATAGACAGGATATTGCAAGCCTTCTCCAATTTGATTGACACCTAATCCTACACTCCTGATGTAAATTTTCATATCCTTGATTAGATCTCAACTAATACGGAGATCAAAATCAATTCATCAGAAAGTGGAGAGACCTCTAAGTGATTAAAGAGATACTTCATTCAACCTATCTCAACGTATACAGTCAAGTGATCCGTCTGAGTAATTTTCAAAGTTCATTAGTTCCATAGCATAAAGCCATCATACCTACAAGGAACCCGCCTATACTCTCGTGGATTCTCCATCTTTATGCCTCTCTCAGCTACTTCCCGGCAGGTTTCAGTAATTTTGTGTACTAATTAGCATAATTAACCCAATTGGCACATTAAGGTCCCTATTATACTGATCGCATTCAGGGCAAATTTTGCGCTTTTGCTGCCTAATCGTGCCAAAATTTCAAGTTGGCTAGATCATATAACAAACGGCAAATCCGGAAGTCGATCTAAGAGCTGTGTAGGTCAAAAGCCGCAGGAAAGAGGAGCGTAAAACATAAGAAAAGGACCACAACAAAATTTTACATGGTTGCAATTTTCGCAACCCGGGAGTACCAAGAAGTCATTTCGCACGCCGGCTCATCCCACCCACTGCTCATTCATCCCGTGACCGTTGACTTCCTCGCGCCTTTTACCTTTTGACTCTTTTGTCACTTTTTTGGTTTTCCAAATTTGTCCCTTTGTAATAGCTTTTGATTTTGGTTTTTGTTGTACTCTTTGCTTGTTAGGCAAGATATGTTTCTCGCACTATAATCAAAGACAATTCTTGGCCACAATGTACTGGGTTAAAGTCCCTGCAACGGAACCAAATGGCGTCTGCCGGGATGGTGCCTAAGTGCAAATGATGACTGATGAACACTCAGGATCCTCATCACAAGTCTCAGAAATTTTTTTCCTGTATATACTTTACTGTTAGTCTTCTTAGTTTTAGTTCACAGTTAATTTTTTTTTTAGGTAACCCTAACCTTTTAGGTGGGATTGTTTCTTGGTCGTTGGGTGTTTGCCTTGTTTTTAATGCAGGAATTTCCAATGGATTAGAAATCCAGAGGGCAAGTTGATCAAAGTCAATTTTCTACAGGAACCTGGACTGAATTTGAATACTGACCAAATGGAAGAGGGAGAGCAATACAGTGAGTACTCAGTGAAGAGAAACCATGGTGCATATATGTCAATGAGGGATTACAAAAATCTTCCATGGCAGAATCAGCAACCCGTGGAGAGAAATTGAAACCCATCTAGGTCTATGAGGGACTATAGAAGCCCTCCATGGATGAGTGCACCTTTTTACAACGTTTCCCCAAGTAATGCACCATTTGACAATACTTACAACCCTAGTTGGGGGAACCACACAAATTCCTCATGGGAACCAAGACCTCCACAGTATGCACCTCCTGCTTCTCCATATTATGCCTCAACTCCTCAGCCACCACAACCACCATAGTGCTGACATTCAGCTGAGCAAGCAATACTAAACTCCGAGCAAACTAGTGGATAATTTGCAAAGGAGCAGAGGGGCAGTGAATGTCCAAAGCACCGTGAAATTGACACAGTGGAGAGCTCCCTGAACAAGGAATTGGATGGGTTCCAGAGCGAAATTGATAAGAAATTTGACATCCTGCAGCAATCCATCTCAAAGCTCACTAATCAGCATGTTCATCAAAAGGAAGAGAGTCCAGAGGAAGAGTGCTTGAGTGACACCATGGTGGAGGAGCAGTGTCAACAGTAGGGGTTATCTGAATCCTTAGATATTTGTGTTGTTGTTTATCCATGGGAGAAGAAAGAAGAAATCCTTCCCTTGTTGAGTAAGGAAGGCAATGGAAAGGGAGCAGTGGAAGAACACCAAGAGCACAATTTACCCTTGCCCCCTAGTGACTCAGTGTGCGTATATCTTCGCTTCTTCACTGCAGCGACATTCAACACCAAACACTCCACCGAAAGGCCATATCATCTCGCAATGCCTCGCCCCTACAAAAACATTAGGAAATTAGTGGCTACAGCTTCGAGCCTTTGCCACTACATCAAAGACACTAGCAAACACCACACCGCATGACATAGCGATGGTCTCGTGCCGGTTCCGCATAATGAGCTAATTGATCTCAAAGAAGCCAGATCACTCACTAGCTCTAGTAGCCTCAAAAGGCTAGAAACCGGCTCGGGAGGATCGGCCACTACTTTTTGTTTTGATTTTTCTTGTTTTATTTTATTTTATTTTATTTTATTTTGATTTCTTTAATTTTTCTTTAGATTTTCTTTTCATTTTTAGTTAATATTTGTTTTTAAATTTAATTTTCAATTTTCTGGTAATTTTTCTTGAATTTTTTCTGCTTATTTTTGCAATGACAAATTTTACGCAATGGAGTAGTTAGAGTAAATTTCGCAACCCGCGAAATTCTCAACTACGTAAACCCTCGCAACGCCATGGCCTCACAACCGGGCTTCAGAAGAAACTGCACCTAAGGCTCCCCATAACAAGACAAAAAGACAAAACATGCAATAATGTAGTTCAGGAAAAAAAAGCTTTTCTTTTATGTTATATATATATATATATATATGTGTGTGTGTGTGTGTGTGTGTGTGTGTGTCTTTAAAATAAAAATAAAATTTGCAAACCACTAACTCAGGAATTTTCGCAAATTTTCGCAACCCCCTTCCATTTTAAAAGTTCTCATTTGCCTTTGATTCATAACTTTTATCCGAACTCCGTTTTGGATAATTTTGGTACCGTTAGAAATATTAGAGAGTGTAGAATCCAAATATATATATAAAGAACACTTTTGAAATTATTATGAAGGTGAAATTTTCAAATGCCCAAATGCGGTCACTTTTTCTTTCTTCTCCTAACTTGTTCATTTGAAGCTCAAATGGAGTGAATAAGGTCTCGATGGAAAGCTTGAGAGGTCTCTTATCCAACAACGAGTACATCTCATCAAGGAGGTAGCACTTCCTTCCCTAACTTTCCAATCCGAGCCCCATTGCGAACAATGAGACATTTGGTTGGGGGGAGAGTTAGCGAAGGAAGTGACATTTATTTTGTGTTGTGTTTCCATTTTGAGCAACCCTATTTTGTTAAGTTTAATGACTTTCTATTTAGTTTCCTTTTGTATAGTTGTTTGTTTTGTTTGTGAAGCTGTTAGTTTGTTTTTTGAAAAGTCAAATATAGTCATTTTTATTTTTTTATATATACACACTTTACAAATTTTGCACATGCGCTTTCAAAACTGAACCCATTTTGCCCATTTTTTTTGTGTTTCTACGAAGCTTGCATTTTGAAAAATTGAAACACTGTCCAATTCTATTGATGTTAGATTGGTTCCATGCCTGTTTGAGTGGATGATTAGTTTAACTCTTGTTGCTTTTGACCTTTTCTTCCACCTTTAGCTAACCACACACTCGTGTGTATATCAGGTTTTTCAATAATTAAAACTACCCGACTTAAACTTTGTAAACCCACCCTAGTTTCAAGTAATCACCTTAATAGGCTAAGGATCCCCATGAAAAAGAAGGCCAATGTGTCTTCCAAAAAAAAAACAAACAAAAGGAAAAAGAAAAGAAAAAGAAAGAAGAAATCGTAACGCTGTTTCAAAACCCGAGCACTATTTCGAGGGTAGTGCAGAAAGCCTTTAAACCCTAGTGCGCTAAATCAATTGGTTAGGAGCCACCGACTTATTGCTCGCTACATGGGTGGATGGGTGAGGTTTAGTGAGTTGTAGGTAGTGGAGTTTCGAAATCATTCGGAGTCCGGGCTAAACCTCGAAGAGTTAGTACGAAAGATCCTTCTTATGACTCGTGCCCTAAGCCTTAATTGGTTGGGAGTCATCGGTAGATCCCCGTTACATGGACTTTGGTGAGGTCAATTCCTCAGCATTGCACCCTACAACACAAAAAGAGTTGTGGAATAAGAGTGGGTCCTGATCTATTTAGGTTGGTTAGTGTTCTAGGAGGCAAGAGCTCGGGTTTGGGGAGAGTGCACTTACAAATATTGTTGAGAACTGACAAACAAACACTTAGGTTTTGGGGTGGAAGTCTCGTTGATTCACCAATAGGGAGGCTCTTGATACTCAATTTTGTATGGCATTCATTCTGAGATAGCATGGGCAAGGTCATGATTCTTATTTCGAGGGTTAGGCATTACTCATTCACAACCTTTTTGAAATATAATTTTTGTGAACATAGTTTTGATTTTGTTTTATATGCTATCTCTTTCTTTCTTTTTTTTCATTACTAAGGGACTAGCAATGTGTAGGTTGGGGGTGTGATTAGTGCTCAAAAAGTGCTATTTTGAACCCTGTTTATTGCAGGTTTTGAGTACTTTTTGTGTACTAATTAGCATAATTAACCCATTTGGCACATTAGGTCCCCACATAACGATCTCATTTTGTGGAAAATTTTCAATTTTGGTAATTTTAAACTAATCGTGCAAAAATTTCAAGTTGTTAGATCATACCAAATCCAAGCAAATCCGAGTCATCTAAAAGTTGCAGTCGGCTGTATGAAAGAGAGCAGAAAATAAAGAAAAAAGGACTACAAATAAAATTTTATTGCGAAATCATTTACGCGCGCATCGTTTCCATCCTATAGCCATTGTTCATTCATCCTGCACTGTTGACTTCCTGCTCCTTTTACCTTTTTGACTCATTTTTGTCACTTTTTGGTTTTCTTCCAAATTTGTCCCTTGTAATAACTTTTGATTTTGGTTTTTTTTTGTAATTTTGCTTGACTAGTGGCAAGATATGCTTCGACCTGTAATCAAAGACAACTTCATTCATTAATACCCTGGCTGGAAGCTTTCAGCTCTTTCCCGCTTTTTCATTCCACTTTCTCATTTTCTCTCCCTTTCGTTACCAAACACCCTCGAGGATGACAAGTCAAGGGATTACTAAACCACCTCGTCCTTGAAGAGGGCTACCTGGCCAATTGCAGGTAAACTGACGGTTCTCACGTTGTTAATGCTAGTATTTATGTTCGATGCTTATTACAGATCCACCGACATTTGGTTAGTTGCCTCATTAGTTACTATAGGCTAGGTTTAGGAGGTGTGTTCTCACTGTCTGGGAGCCTTTATGCTCATTAAATTCCATTTTTCAAAAGGAAAAATTATAAGGGTTCAATTTTATGGCCAAATGAAGATCCGGTTCGGGAAATGAGTATATGTCATCCTCCCCAATGCGAGGAAAAGGACCCGAGGACCTCTCATTTACCTTAGGACCTCAACCTAGTAGCCCGATGCTTCAAGGAGTTCTTTTTCTTATTTTTCTTCATTTTATTTTCAGCCTGCAAACCACCACACACCACTGTTTTTATCAAACCCAAAAATCCAAATCTAATTCACCAAATTGAACCTCACTGTAAGTCATTTGTGCTAAGAAAACCCATCCCTGAGTTCGACCCTAGAGCACTTATATCAAGAAGAGTTTTGCTACTATAGCAGAGTTTTAGGTTATAAATTTTGTTGATTCCGCATACCAACTGTGGCACGAATCAAAATACTAGCTCGAAACTGCACTTTAATACAATTCCCAAATCCAGAAAATTACAGGAAAACTAACAAAATAAAACTATACTAAGCTAAATCTACTAAAATGGAAAATAAAATAAAATAAAATAAAATAAAATAAAATAAAATAAAATAAAATGTACAAGAGTCTTCAACAACCCAAAAATCCTAGAGCCACAGAAAGCTACGCACAATGCCCTAGATGCTTATATTTATAGACTTTCCAATGCTGGGCTGCACTTCATTAATTGCATTGTGGATCCCTAAAGTTTGGCCCAAATTGGTCTGTAAGATCCCCATTGCCACCTTGTACCCAACCCGACCCGATTGGCGGATCCGAACCAGATCTGGGGGAACGCGGTCCTCACTTTCATTTCCAATCTAAATACAAAAAAAAAAAAATCAATACAAATGTTAATACATTTTCAATATCAAACTCATTTCAAATACTCATTGGGTATATGTAAACATATAGATTAAACATTTTCATGAAACTAAACATTTTATGGAAGGCTCCATCATTTCGGGATAACTCCCACACATTTGTACCATCATTTACAAAATTTATCGTAGTTTTCAATATAAAACATTTACAAATAGAATAAGAGTTTAACTTTCACAAGATACTTTATACAAAAAGAGTCAATCTAATTTTATGTGCATGCGTGTCATGGAGTTTTACTTCTCCTCCGAATGGGCATCGATGTCGCTCTATACTGCGCGGTCTTCACTCTTATCTATTCACTGCTTATTACGCGTGTTGATAAAATAACACGCTAAGCATTTTCATGCTTAGTGGTTCTATACAGTTCTATTATCTCTTCATTTCATTTTAAATCGAAACATGCAATATTTATAAAACAATGCTTTTGTACAATTTTCAATGGCCAATGCAGTATAATACGTATTTATATATTTATTCAATAAATAAATTACAATTCATTGGTCATCTCAAGCTATGCATTTTCATAGGCAGAAAGAAAAAAAATCATTCAAAGCACAAATTGTGCACTTTTCAATCTCATTATCATTTTTCCCTTATCGAATTTAACCTATGTTTTTGGTGCACAGGATAATGAATCACCGACACGGTCCCGCTGGTTTGCAGGCGGGTATACAACCGAGTAAATATTATATATATATATATATATATATATATATATATATAATATTTACTTGGTTGGTGTACTACCGATATCGTTCTCGTTGGTTACTGGACGTGGTACGCAACAATAGTACGTTTGTTCGACTCTTATTGGTATACCAATTTATCCTTAACTCGAATTCTAATGATTAACATTCTTTTAAGGGCATTAAAATCATTCAATACAATTTACAATAGTATATATATATATATATATATATATATATATATATATATATATATATATATATATATATATATATATATATATATATATATATATATATATATATATACATTTGTATGCAAATAGGAACATTTTCTGCATTCATGCAATTTTCTTATGCAAATTCATTTCACAAGCAATTATTCTAATCACTTAAAACAAATTATTTCAAACACAAATCAATATGCAATTTCTTGTCAATCATTTCCAAAGTTCAAATTCATTTCTCAGAATTATTCAAATATTTTAGAAATAAAGAGA
The DNA here is from genome assembly GCA_016808115.1 of Tetrastigma voinierianum. Classification (NCBI taxonomy): domain Eukaryota; kingdom Viridiplantae; phylum Streptophyta; class Magnoliopsida; order Vitales; family Vitaceae; genus Tetrastigma; species Tetrastigma voinierianum. The sequence goes on along the minus strand of JAEQBH010009589.1, from coordinate 22,218 downwards.
GTTTGAGAACAAACCAAAATCTGCCGCTGATTCCAATCTTCGTAATCTCGATTTTCACGCGGCTTCCTCCGTCAGCCCTTTATTCAAATACAATGACAATCACATATTATTCAGTTATTCTAGGAGTTATTTTTCAGTGGAAATTGAATCATCTCATTGTGATAACTCCAAATTCGAAGTTACGCATTCAATACCAAACTAGTCGATATGCCTGTACTTCTATTGGATTACCCATTGTATTTTTTATTTATTTCTAGGGTCTTAACTCCATAAATTGGTAATGGTTCCTTCTACTCATTTGAAGCTATGGTTATAAGGTTTCTTCTCCGATTAGAATCATCCATTTTGGATCACCAAAACTCAAGTTATTGCATTTTACATCTAGACTACTCTAATTTGCAAAATAGAATATGCACATAGCTCCACTTTGACAGATTTTTAGTACTTTAAAGTTACACTTGACTAACTTCCTTCAAGTAAATTATTCCCCTAGAAGTATAGTTTACCTAGAATTTTTAATCACTCAATTTGGATGAGTGAAACTCAACTTGTGGCTAAAACACCACAACTACACCCAAAACAGAGCATACCAATGAGCTACCCAAACTCACTTTTAAGCCCATTTTTGGGAGTCTTAGTGCTACAATTTGCTCCTGGTTCCTTCTATAAATTTGTAGCCCTATCTCTTATGGTTCTTTAAAAATTGGCATCACTTCATTTAGATGATTATAACTTAATCTATAGCCAAAACAAGAACAGGGGTTTTGACAAATTTTTGGCAGCATTTCCTTTGAAAACCCAACATTTCCCTTTTACGAACATTATACAAAACCAATCCAACCAACAATACTCTTCAAAACTGAACCCAAAACAACCCCAAAAGTGTTTTAGCACCAATACAAACCCCTTTTACTTAGGTTAGGGATTTTCCCCAAAATCAAAATTACAAAAAGATGAAGTTAGGATTTGATTTCTTTCCTTGAATATCTTCAAATCTTCTTGTAGGTTGCCTACCCTTAGAAGCAAGAAATGGGAAAGATTGCACACCAAAAACTTGATCTCTTTCTTTGCTCCTAGCTTCTCCCTTTTCCACTCTTCTTTCCTAAAAACGTTTTTGCTCTTAATGAGCTTCCCTAGACCAAAATTTGGCCTTAAACCTCTATTTCTCAAGGCCTTGTTCGCTCATTTAAACCCATTATCGGGTTAAGCCCTCCCACTTACTATATAGCGCACATTTCATTTTATTGCACTTCAAATCTGTAATCACACTGCAAACCTAAGAAAATTAGAAATTTTCAAAATGGCAAAATGATAATAAAAATAAGAATACCAAAAGGGTTCGCCAGGAAGCCTAGAAAATTTTCTAGATCTCGAATGATCTAAATGGACTGCGCTGCTAAATTCGGTGCCTCGTGTATCTAGTGACCTTAAAAGTTCACAAATTTGAGACAAGTGGAATATTTTACTATTTTCCGGGTGATAAGCCGTCAAGGATTTCGTGTGGACGCAGATTTTTACCAAAAAATCTCTAAGTCGAAATGGCTATTTCTGGGGCCAAATTCATTTAAAATAAAGTGAACTAAAAGAAATAAATTTTTCGGGAGAGAAACGGACCCGAATGAAGCAATATGAATCAAGTATACAACATAATAATAATAATAATAATAATAATAATAATAATAATAATAATAATAATAATAATAATAATTAAAAATTAAAAATAAAAGGGAGGCTCTAACGGGACGAAGAGCATGGAGTAGAGAGGTTGAGAGGATTTATTTTTTTATTTCTTCTTCGCTTTCTTTCTCATCTATGAAAATCGAACCATAGGGTTTTCTGGGGCTAAAGTGTTGATCCACAACGAGGGCTACGCGTGGTACTCCAAATTTTTGAGTTTCACAAACTCCATGAGGTAGGAATTTTCTAACTTGTGTTATTTCTAGTCTCAAAGGCCATTTAATGGCTTCGAGATCGCTAAGAGGTCGTAAAGGGTCTTAAATTCCCAATCCTCAAAATTTTAACCGAGTGTGGGAATTTTGGCATTTTGGGACTATTTTCTGACAAACCGGCTGAATTCTCGATTGCTCAGGGGCATTCCCGTTGAATTTTCGGATCAAGGCTTAATACCCGCACTAAAATTTCAGAACTGTTTTCGGATAGTTTCAAACTGAGTTCGCATTTGGTTTTGATCCCGAGACTGATGTCTGCGGGTTTTGTGGTGTGTCTTGTTATCCCAATAATTCGGTGACGAACCGTGAAGGGACCAAGAGGTGCCCTGTTTTATGTGGGTCCGAGATTCGGGCCATTTTGTGTGTTATTATTGTAAAAGATTAAATAACATGATGTTGTGTGTAAAAATCATGTTAATATATGATATTCATGGCTAACGTGATCGCATTTGATAAATTATATGTACAAATTATAATTGTCCATGGTGTATTAATGTTGGATGTAAATTATATGTACAAATTATAATTGTCCATGGTGTAATGTTTCATGTAGCACTCATATATACATGTAACATGAAGGAAAATGCATTGGCATCATGCATTTCATACGCACGGTCACACGCTGGGCCGAGTCAGCGTAGGTGCACGGTATCAAGTATTCACCATTTCAGAATGTGTGTTGAAGCTCAGAAATGGGACAACGCCCAAATTGAGACTCATGGTTGGGTAACACACAACGGCAGCCAAGCAAGATGGCGTGATCTCAGCAAATCAAAACCCCGACTCGGTCGACATGGATCCAACGATGAAAGTTCGCAAAGTGTCGAATATGAGCGCGGCTTCATAAAGTGAGACTCTCGGAAATTTGCGTGGTGCCCAAATAAACACACGGGATTTGATAACTTAAAAATTGGAGGGTAGTCCAATGGTTTAAGTCATTGGGTGAAACACCAATGATTGGTTTTTCACACTCATGCCAAGGTGAGGGAGTCAACACGACTCTAAGCCAGGGTATGAGGAGTCTCATCTCATGCATGACACGTCATTCCATATAAGATTGCACATTATATGGAATATGGTTGATGTTTCTTATGTGATGCCATTGCATGTAAGTATTTAGTGATAGTCTCTTGTAGGAGAATTTTCTACTGGCATTGTGCTCATCCCGTCGTGGAACCCCTTTCGTGCACAAGGGTTATATAGGAGACGACGCTTCGACGAGTCCGTGATTATGAAGAAGGCCGATATGTGGCCTTGATGTATGTAAAATAATTGTAATTAAATTCCTTGATTATTGTATAAATAGTTGGGCATGTAATATGGTAAGAGGCCATGGATCTGACTTATGGACCGTCATTAATCGTTAATTTTCATATTTTTATTTAATATGATTAATGTCCCTTAGTGGACGTATTGAGGTGGTGCTGGGTAAACTATATTAGAACAAGCTAGTTTTAATATATGTTCTGTATAAGAGTGTTGAAATAAACTCTTATGGATTACTGTTATATAGGTTGTATGTTGGGTAGAGCTTCCTGAATAAAAGAGACTTTGCCCAATTTTTTGTGGAAATATGGATCCCGATAAATGGGATTACAAATCCATGTGGTGGTCTGCAACCCGAACTAATGTGAATTCCACAAGTTGATTTTGGTTGTCAATGGACCCTGATTTGGGGTGTCATACACACTTAGATATATAACTTAGTTTCAATGACCCTTAGGTCCTCATTTTCCTCCCAAGCCTTGCTTCTCGTTTCTTTCATTATTTCATTTCTCATTTTTCTCATTTTAACACTTCAATTTACTTTTCCTTTCTCATTTAATTCTCTTTGGCATTTAAGTCCATTTTCATTAGACCCTAGGTCCTTATTTCACAAATTCAAAATTTGCCCTTTTTCACTTGGGTTAATTTCCAGATTCGATCATTTAATCACTTAGCATATACCATTCAATCATATACTCATTTTCAATCATATAATCATTTAATACTTTCTACTTCTTAATCATTTATCATCTCCTTAAATCTACATTTACTCAATTTATAAATCTCTAAAATTTAATAAAATTATTATAGTACTCTAGGGTATTTTCAAGGTTACAACCTCCCCCCACTTAAGAAAATTTCGTCCTCGGAATACCCATTGAATCGGGCCATTATTTCCGCATCGTTTCTTCACTCTCCCAAGCAGCTTCCTGGGCCTTATGGTTTCTCCAACACAACACTTTGACTAGCGAAATCTCTTGCTCCACAATTCTTTCACCTCACGAGCCAAAAATATCTACCGGTTCTTCCTCATTAGGTCAACCACCCCAACTCAATTATCGCCGAGGAGACCATGTGACTCGGTCCGACTCCAGATCTTCTTAGCACGGACATATTGTCACATTATGATATTTTCCACCCGGAGGTAATGCCAAACGGTATGCCATCGGACCTGCCAATCACTTCATATCGGGCTACTAAATCTAGGCTCCAACTTGCTCTTTTTCCCAAATCCTCATCACCTTCTTCCAAGGCGATACTTTCAAAACACTTTTCACGATTTCATCGACATCTTTTTCATGTCGGCATATGATTTCTGGCTTCATCATGGCCACTTTCACCTTTCCCTAATCATTTTCATCTATTCTTCGCCCTCAGATCATGCTCCGGGGCCAATCACTTTCTTTCGCTTCAATTCGTCCAACACAACTGCAGTCTACATTTTCTTCCATATAAAGCCTCGAAGTTGCGCCATTCCAATACTAGGATTGGAACCGTTGTTGTACACAAATTCAACAGGAATGTGTCTATCCCAACTACCCTCATATTCGATCACACAACTTCTCAACATATCTTCCAACACTCGATCACTATTTTCGATCATTCCATCCGTCACAGCGGAATGATGTGCCGAATTCGGCCAAGTGCTCAAAGCCTCTACAATTTTCCAAAATCTCGGCGGTGAACCTTGGATCTCTATCCGAATGATGGATATTGGAATCCTGCGTAAATCGAACTATTTCACTTATGTATAGCTTTGCCAAATTTCTGTCAAGTGAATAAACTCGCTCACTGAGAGTGAAGTGAATCGACTTAGTCAATCGGTCTACTACGACCCAAACAGAGTCATGCTTTCTTTTTTTTAATGGTAACCTAACCACAAAATCCATGGTGATTCGGTCCCATTTCCACTCAGGTATTCTAATAGGCTGCAATAATCCCGAAGGAACTTGGTGCTCTGCCTTCACTTTTTGAAACACCCTACACTTGGTCACAAATTCGATATACTTTCATTTAGGACCACCAAGACGAAACCTTGGGTCTTGATACATCTTTGTGCTACCTGGTTTTTACAGCAAAAGATCCATTGTGTGCCTCTTCTAGGAATGGCTTTTCAATTCACCATCATTAGTTACACAAACCCAATCATTATAATATAAGGATCCATCCTCTTCACCGAAAACTCTGCCTTTCCTCTCCACTGGACTCACTATGGCATAAATTTTATTATCATTCTTTTATGCCTATAGTACTCGGTTCAACAAATCCGGTTTTGCTACTAATTCTGCTACTATTGAACCGTCATATGATAGTGACAAATGAGCATTCAACGCCCAAGCCGCCAGGTATTTATTTCTTACTCGCAGCATCCGCCATTACATCGTCTTCCCGGGATGATAGTCAATCATACAATCATAATCCTTTGATTAATTCCATCCATCTACGCGTCTCGTTGCCTTTGGCGAGGGCAAATACTTAAGACTCTAGATCGTGTAGATGGAAACAATTTTCCATACTGCATGATGTCTCTATATTTTCAATGGTAAAATATAATAGCGTCCAATTCAAATCAGCGTAGGTACTTTCATGCTTCAACTTCCTTGAAGCATACTATTGGCCTTTTTCCATATAGACTAAAACCCTCATTCCAGCATATAAGAGCCTTTACACTTCTCTTGCAACCATGTCACTGATAAACTTGCTTGATTAATCAAACAATTCTTTTGTGTCTACTATTTTAAAATGGGTCTAGTTTGGTGACACTCCGCAAGTGGGCCAGTCATACAAGTAGTAAAATATGAATGTAAGTCCAGGTATCATTCCCATAGAGATTGACAGAATTTAAAATCAACTACTCCAACCACGGTTCTGGGTTATTTGACTAAAAACCGATAAGCAAGGTTTTATCTAAAAAAAATAAAGATCTTAGACTATTAACTAAAAATATAAACTGAATTAACATGAAAACAACCAATAATATAAAGAACAAAATATCGGACCGAACTGCTCTCGTGAGAAACGAAACTATCAAAGAATTACAATGAAAGAAATTCAATTCCTACACGAAAGTACATTGCTCTGTTTTATTGATGGATCTGGATTTGTCCAAGATTGCCTAAATGTTGCAGTTGGATTTCTCCATATTCACTGGTTAGAAGCTCTTGCTTCTCTCAAAGTCAAGATCGAACCAGTTACTTGTATTTATGATCTTCTTGCAAGATTTGGGTATTTTTCTTTCTCAATACACAATCTGATTCTCGATGATCAGAGATCTTGTTTCTTCCTCAGATTTTGCAAAAGTTCTACCACTTAATTGGTGGCTCATCCTTCGGATCTATTGGTTCTTCCTTTCCCTTGATTAGATCTCAGCTAACACAGGGTTGGGAGCTTCCCTTTAGATTGAGGTGAACTCTTTGATTATTTATATTGTTAAATACTCCCCTCCAACTTCACCATGAGCGAATCTGGGATTTATCAAAATGAACTTTCAGAGCTCAGTAGTTCATCAATGGTAGTCTAACATACCCATAAGTGAATGCTCTCAGCTCTCGGGAATCTCCAACTCTATGTCACGCAAAGGGCATCCTGGAATTCAGAGCAAGATACATTCCTTAACCCTAGATTCCTGGGTGACTACACTGGGAACTTATAAATTCAAAATAACACAAAGTAAATAAATCATGACCTAAAATACCTCTCTCCGCATTTTCAAGAGAAAAGACTATAACTAACGATAACTGAATCCAGCTTGATTGCGTTCTAATTACTGTGATCATAATAACAATGGAGCATCGATCAAGTACATCCATTGTAATCGCAATTAAACTGAGAAGAAATGAATTCCATAAATTTGTCTAGATTTCACAATTTTTAGGCAGTAATTTTAAGAAGAAAATAACAGAAATATAAATCTAGCAACTATCGTTTCTGCACAGTTCGTCTATTCAGATCTAGAAAAGAAAAGAAAATAAAGAAAAGAAAAGAAAATATACTATAAAATATACAATGAACCCTTCTTCTCTCCCAGTTCTCGGTGTTGAGAGTGAAAAAGTTAGAGGTTACTTTACTATTCTAACACTGTCTATTTATATTTGTCAAAAGAAAATGGGCCGAATGCACAAAGATCCAGGTAGAATTCCTAGAAGAAAAGCCAAGATTAACGCCCCATGCCGCGGTCTCTGCCGATGTTGCGACTGGATTCCTATCTGCTCTAGTTCGCCTGCGACTAGGCTTCTTCGCCATGCACCGTGCTTGGTACCATGTTGATTAGTGGTTGGGACCTCACTATGGCCCACTGCTAATTGGCTCAGCTGTTCTCCATAATTGATGTCGCACTATACCTCACCGCCGTAACAACCTCGCTGCTCCCCTTCGGCTGCAATTCCCGAGTCACGACTTCACCTTAGGTTGCAACCTCATTTTAGTTGTCACCACTTTAGTTCTAAGTCAGGACTTCCTTTCCTTACTGCACTGCACGTCGCGACCTTAGTTTGATGTCGCGACCTGTTTCTGTTTCTACCGTCACCTCGTGTCGTGGATTTTCTTTTTAGTTACACCTCCTTTTAATCTTTTGCCTTGATATGTTCAGAATTTAGGTTGTGACCTCAATAATTGGTCGCGACTGCTTTTGATAACCCCTTGCTTTTAAACCGGTTGTGACCTTAATATGACAACGCCGACCGCTAATTCTTTCCTGCTGTGTGCTGTCCTGGCTGCTTAAACATAATTGCTACTCTTGGTTGTTGATGCTCATCTTGTATTCAGGTCGCGAATTTCGCTGATTGGTCGCAACCTTCTTTTGAGGTTCTTGATCGATTAAGTGAAGTCATGAATGATCCATTTTCGTGGCGGATTACCACGCAGGTTTCATGTTACGACTTCGTCACGAAGTCATGGCTACGGATTTGTAATGTTCCGTTTTTAGGTCACGCACTCGTTGATTGGTCGCGACTTTTTGTCTTTGAACAACAAAGTGGTTGCAACGCCACCTTCACCGAACTTCGCCGCTCGGGCCAGGTTTCCTCGTCGCTGACTCGATATTAGGTTGCGAATTTACTTCGATTCTTAAATCCTCTTTGTAGTTGCAACTTCGTGATCTCCTTGTTGTGACTCCTAATTCAGTTCCATGTCGTGACTTGAGATACACGTCGCGACCTAGAATAAGGTTTTGATTGAAGCACTAGTTGCAACCTCATTTCTCTACAACAACTTCCTTTGTGGCTTCATCAACAGATCAAAGTCGCGACCCTAGACGCACACACCTCTCAGCTTCGCTCAATAATTTCTTCAGATTAACCACACTTTCTTGGTCGCAACCCTATTAACCCGTACAGGATGTTGTGGACCTAAAATAACTCTAAAAACGAGGCCCTTGTCACAACCCCTCCATTTTCAAGTTATAACCTCCTTTCGTTTCTCCGCTAAATTCTTCCAGCTTGCCTGGATTTCGCTTATAGTCAGATTTTTGCAAAATTAAATTTGAGTAATTACCCAGTTTCTACATATGAATAAACAATTATCTTGTAATATACTGTAAAAATGGATTAAAAAATCAAATGATTTTGAGATCACCAAATTCCCTCAACTTGAAATTCTTGCTTGTCCCCAATCAAAGAAAGAGGAATTGTTTGTCCTCAAACAATTAAGCTTAAATTTTATGACATTTTTCCTCGATTCAAACCACAGTCTTTCTTATTCCACCTTCTCTAATTTTAAAAGGTAAATAGGAGATAGCAAATATCATTTTAAATTTAGTTTCGATTTAAGAAAAGGAATGGTTTACTTATCACAAATTCCTTTGATGAAATCATGTATTAAACGCTTATTCAACAAGTCTTGTTATGTGTGTGTATGTTCAATCCTTTCATCTTCATGTCGAATTTAGTTAATCTTCTAGAAGTCTCCTTTAGAAAGCTGGTCAAGGTCCTATAGGCTTGCTCTTTTTCATATCGGACTCCACTAATGTAAGTAATTTCAACCTTCAAGATCAAAGAGGTCTTTCAGGCTTGTAATGTTGGGCTTAGGTAATTGGGTAGATAATGGGAAAATTTAAGTTACACATTACCTAGTTTCCACTCTTTTTTCTACCTGATTGCCTTCAACTTTCATCATTTTCCTTCTATGTACTGTAGATTCTTCTCAATCTGCCTGCGCATCTTTTGAAATCTTTATGGCATTTTACTGCCACTTGCATCTTATCGCCAGCCCCTTGTTCCTTGTTATAGCAATGTTTTGTCTTCTTAGGCTTTCTGTCACCCTTAGAGAACTTTGGGCCAGCACCTCATGCTCGCTGGACATTAGGCACGAAAAGCTAAAACACCCTACGAGCTTAATTATCTTCAAAGAGATAAAGCACAAGACAAAACTTATTCCCCTTTTTCTCAATTTCTGCTTCTTTTTCCCTAATCTTTCAAGTTATTTCTTCTCCTCCTTCCTTGTAATATATGGGAAATATTTTTCCCAAACTTGTTTCTTCCTTTATGTTAGACCTTCTGTGGTGTGATTATTACAAGTGAAAGCGGATTCGGTTTTTAGTTGCCGTCATTTGAAGAATCCAAGGCTTTTGGCTCAAAAGCATGGAACTAGAGGGTATGCCTTAGCATATATTGAGGGTAGGCTTTCAATAGCTTCAAACCGCCAAGGATGGCCTCTATCACTTCGCTGGGTTATTTTTACCTAAGATTTTGCCTCAATCAATAACAAGTTTTAGGATCATGTACCTAATCATGAATTTCGTAAGATGTTCCTAATTCTTCTAAAAAGTTTCATGAGTTTTGCTGACCTAGTGTATTGTTTCTTCAGACTTGTATTGATTCACCGTTTATATACACACTTTCAATCATTTTATTTGTTCTTTCAGTATTATCTCGCTTTCCAACTTTTCAATCTAAACCGGATTTTGGGCCAAGGTCGCTACTCTTGATTCCAATTTACTACCATGCCCTTATTTTTCCCCGGATTGTTGTTCTGGGATAAAAATGCACTTGGTCATTTTGACTGCTGTACAAACAAGGTTCTCAAGATTTTTCATAAATAATAACTGAAACAAACCACACAATTTAGCATGTCGGGCCGTGGAACCCAAACAATCAATTTGTTAATCAACCTGAATTTATTTATTCAATATCAAAACATCTCAATGCTGTACAATATGATTTCTCTATCTATATAAAAAAACTAATGCAAAATTACAAGTAGGATCGTATCTAATCCAGAGGAAAATTTCTACTGATCTATGCTCATGCCTTCCACCCAAAGGTCGTAGCCCCGTCATCGCCCTCACACGAATTTGCGCCGGAAGAAAGGGGTTCATAGCGAAGCAGTTCAACAAGGTGAGCCTTTTCCTTGCCTCCTCTGTTTAAGTTCCTCTGGATGATGGGGGTTCTGGTTAACCCTTCTTCCAATTCCCTTCCCATCATCCATTTTCGTAATGACAGAGCATTTTTTGTAATCATGACTAGAATTGGTTTTTTTCCAACTCCATTAATTCCATACGCTCTGCATTTGCACCCTTGGAACTCATTTTTTTCCTCATTCTCCTTTTCATTCATTTTCATTGTCTATCTTTCTGTTTCTTCCTGATCCTTTATGACCTTGATTCTCTCGAGAATGAAGAAGCTCTTAATTTTCTTTTAATATTTCCAATGAATGAATTAAAATGAAATTCTTCTTATCCGTATTTTTATTATTTCCAATAGAGATTTTTTAAAAAGAATGAGGAAAACTTGAAGGAAGTTTGATCGTTTCTCTCTGAGGGGCATTTAATTTCCTTGAATTCTTCTTTCGAAACTATGCGACCTAAACTGATTCCTTTAATTCAGGCTGGGTTTCTGGTTTTGTATTAATAACACTTTAGGTCAAGGGTTCAAAACGGTGAACGCATAAGTGGAAAAATTTGAATGAATTGAAGATGAATAGAAGTTGGATGAAATCGTTCAATGTCATGATCACACACGGGGGGTAGAAACATTAAATTTAGAACCTTCAACAATGATTTTCAATAAATGCATCTCTAATGTTACACGCCCAATTGAAAGATTTAAAACCTAATTTTATTAAGATTTGGACAATTCTGGTCGCAACCTAAAACGCTTGTCGCAATCGCGATTGTACCAACCTCAATCTCACCGTTGCGACTGCTCCTCTAACTTATCGTTTCAATGTCACGCTTCGTTGTGACTATGAATTGATGTTGCATCAAAAATCGTATAAGCTCCAAAATCTATACTGCACTTAGAAATTTCCAGGTCCATTGAACAATTAAATTCATAGCAATTTCAATTCACTCAAATCTAACTTCAAACAAATACAATTCAATTCATTTCATCATTCAAATATTCAAATTAACTGACTTACTATGCATCGATTCAAAATTTAAGCACAAAAATAAAAAATTTCCCCAAACTTCTCTAATCGTGCTTTATCGAAGACAAAATTTAAATAAATTCAAGAAGAGACATCGCCCCTTTTGGTTCTTTTGCGCATTGGAAGTTTGATTGTAGATATTCCTCCTTTGCACATTCTTATTGTCCTGCAAAACTAAAAAAATTACTTAATCATCAAGCAGTAATGAATAAATTACACAAAGCTATTAAAAGCTTTCACACAAAATAGTAAGGGGAAAACTTAAAACAAACCGATGTGGATTGCCTTCCAAAAATCTGCTCAATTTTTAGTCTTTAGCTGGACTTGCTGCTACTATATTCTGTTTCTTCAAATTTTCTCATTCAGAACTAGGAGTCATTCTTCCATTTGCACATTCTTCCAAGGTAGTGCTTTAATCTCTGACCATTGACCTTGGAATTCCTCATGATTAGTTGGTCTTAAGGCCACGCTTTCCAAAGGTTGTACTCGACACTCACCGTATAAGGTCCACTCCATTTTGATTTAAGCTTCCAGAGTTTTAACTGGAGTTAAAACAACAGACTTGATCTCCCGCTTAAATTCCTCTCCTCAAAATCCTTGATCACACTTTTTTTGTCATCCTTGTAGATCTGCACTTGATCATAGGCTTCATTCCTCAACTCTCCAATTCATTTAGCCGAGTAGCTCTCAAGAGCCTTGAAATAAAAATTTCATTGGCGGCCCACATAGCTTAGTATTCTAGCTCTGCAAGAGGAAGGTGGCAAGAAGCCCCAAATACAAGCTCATGAGTAGACATTCCACGGGGAGTTTTAAAGCAGTCCTGTATGCCTATAGTGCATCATCAAGTTTCAAAGACCACCCTTGCGCTTCTGAAAGCACAAAGCCTTTCAAGAATTTTATTTATCTCCCTTACAAATCTAGCTGTCATTTTGTTTGAGATTATGTTGAAGTAATATACTGCTGGGATACATCATATATACCCGTGAGTTTTTCAAACACCTTATTTGCAAAGTGGCTCTCCATCACTGATGTGCCTGGTGTCCTAAATCAAGAATATTTTTGTAAAAATCCCACAATCGTGTTAACATCATTTTTGTAAGTCGTTGTTCTAACCCATTTGGATACATAATTCACAATTAGGGAGTATGTATATATTTCCAAATGAAGCTGAAAAGGCCCCATAAAATCTATTCCCATACATCAAAATAGTTGCACCACCAGATACTCTCAGTAGGGAATTTCATGCTGCCTTTACGATATTTCCCATTCTTCAAAATGATCACAATAACTCACCCCATTCAAAACAAATTTGTAATAGGAAAATCAAGAACTGTAAACTGAGAATTTTATGAGCTATTTTGTTCCTCGCAAATGTCCTCCATATAGATGCATGACATTCTGTAAAATCTTGCTTACCACCTCAGACACATCTTCCGATGATCGATCGCCATCTTCTAAACAAGATAACATCCTGATGTAGTACCCGTTGTTAGTCCTTAGCTTTTTCTCTCTATAGTCAATCGTGGCATAATTCCACATGCTAGAAGTTCACAATATCATGATGTCAAAGGTGATTGAGTGATAGCCGGAATAATCTAGCCATCCGAAAATTTTCTGATATTTCCCCTTTCTTCTTTCAGACAAAGAGGTTTTTCCACTCTTGACAAGTGATCAACTATCACATTGTCACAACCTTTCTTGTCTTTATTTCAAATCAAATTTCGCATTAATAATACCCACCTGATCAGTCTTGGCTTTGCTTCTTTCTTTGCCATTAGATATTTAATTGCTGCATGATCAGTGTGTATAAAAACATGTGACCCTCAAATGTATAGCCTAAAATTTTCACATGCAAATACGATTATTAGCATCTCCTTTTCAGTACTAGAGTAATTTTCCTGAGCTTCATTGAAGGTTTTGCTGGCATAGTAAATGTCCTTGAACACCTTTTCAGCTTTCTGCCCCAATACAGGTCCCATTGCAAAATCACTGGCATCACACATGATTTCAAATTCTCTGTTCCAATCTGGTTTTGCCATGGTGGGAGCTTCAACTAGTCTGTATTTGATCTCTTCAAAATAATTATGGCATAATTCATCAAAATTGAACTTAGTATCTTTTCCAAAGAATCCGCATAGTGGTTCGCAATTTTGAGAAATCTTCAGAAAATCCAAAGACGTCTCAAGAAACTTCTAATTCCCTTAACTGTGGTGGGTGGCATTAGATTTCTTATAATTGAAACTTTTGCTTGGTCCACTTCTAGCCCTGCTGTAGAAATCATATGCCTTAAGACAATCCCTTCTGTTACCATAAATCGACATTTTTCCCAATTTAGAGCTAGATTCTTGTCTTGGCACCTTGAAGTACCTCCGTCCCAAGTTACGCAGACTGCTCAAAAACTGATCCATACACTGTGAAATCATCCATGAAGATCTCCATAACTTATTCTGCCAAATCAAAAAATATAGACATCATGCACCTTTGGAATGTACCAGAGCATTACACAAACCAAATGGTATTCTTCTAAAGGTAAAAGTACCAAATGGGCATGTAAAGGTTGTTTTTTTCCTGATCCTCAGGTGCAATGTCAATTTGGTTATATCCAGAGTATCCATCAAGAAAATAGAAGTGAGGGTGTCCTGCTAACCTATCCAACATCTGATCAATGAAAGGCAGGGGAAAATGATCCTTTTTGGTTACATTATTTAGTTTTCTGTAGTCAATACACACCCTCCATCCTATCACAGTTCTTATAGGAATTCGCCTATCTTTTTCAGATTACTATGTGAACCTACTTTGCTTAATCACATGACTGATTCACCTGCCAAACCATCTCCAGATATAGCATATATAAAACTCATTCAAATCCATTCTCGTACCATCTTTTCTCACAACTTCTTTCATCATTGGGTTTAGCCTTCTTTGATGCTCAATAGAAGTTTTCGCATTATCATTCGCCATTTATTTCGTGCATGCAAACGGAGGGACTGATACCCCTTTAGATCCCTTAATCGATTCAAGCAATAGCTTCCTTGTAGTTTCTCGACTTCCAAGAGCTTCGTTTCTTCAAAATCAACAATGTACCGATATGATGGTTCGTTTTCTTCCGGGTTCTAAGAAATCATATTTCAAATGACTGGCAATTCCTTCAATATTAACCCTTCTCGCACTAGTTTCCCGCTTCAAGAGTTTTGGTCCCTCGGGTTGCATACATCATCTGACTGCTTTCATTCATGCTCGAGACCTGCTTTTATTATACAAACTCGAAGGCAACATTTCACAATAAATACTCTCAAGATATCAATTCATCTCAATTTCATTGATAGAATGTTGAAGAGTACAATGAATTCAATTCAACACTGTAGAAGACTATTGTTTCTATAGCCATACAACTTTCTCTCGTATCTACATTGGGGTGTTCCAACTCCTATTAAGATTAAAGTGTTGACTGCAAGTAACTTAGGGTGATCCGAATCAGTACCAGCTTCCTACTCTCCTACCGCGTAGTCAAGCTACCAATACAAGATAAATGGGTCTAGGGTCAAACACTGGGACGGGTTTTCATCTCACAAATGATTCGTAT
Organism: Tetrastigma voinierianum; assembly: GCA_016808115.1. Lineage (NCBI taxonomy): Eukaryota > Viridiplantae > Streptophyta > Magnoliopsida > Vitales > Vitaceae > Tetrastigma > Tetrastigma voinierianum. The sequence goes on along the minus strand of JAEQBH010009589.1, from coordinate 7,056 downwards.
CATGATTCAAAAATGGTGAGGTTTTTGTTTGGATTTTGGATTCAGATTAAAAGTGTGGGTATTAGTGTCACTCTAACTAACTGGAAATTGTTTAAAATGAGGTATGAAGCCACAGAGACCTTGAAGGCTCGGGTCACAGCTTGATAAAATGCTAGGTTAATAAGGTGTCCTCGGGTTATTTCCTCGCATTAGGGCAAATGATTCTATAGTCATAGCCAAACCGGATCTTTGTTTGGCTCTTTAAAATCCAACCCTAAAACACTCCTATTTGAGTCAACACATGTACTGAGCATTTAATGTTCCAGTAGTTTGAAAACATAGCATTTAACCTCATTTCAGTGGCTCGTAAATGACATCTAAAGAATGTCAGTGCATCTACCCTTAAGAATGCATTGAACCCTAAAGCATGACAAGTATTGACCAAAAGAAACACATTAAATGGCATTAAACCTTAGTTTGAAAAGTTTGGAACAATAAATGCAGTACCTGTTTCATTTAAAATCGAGGACCACCTGCAAACCACCATTAACAACCTAGCAACCCTCCTCTTCAAGGTTTTGAGGCTTAGCCAAACATCCCTTGAGTTGTCATCCTCAAAGGTGGTGTTTGGCAGCCAAGAAAATGAGAGAAAAAAGAGAAAGAAGAGAGAAAACTGTAAACCTAAAACAAAGTCGCGTGAATGATTGCTTCAATGAAAGTTAGGTTACAAAAGTTATAAGGTGGCTTATATAGCCATACAAGATGTGTGAGCCACCAAAATACATAAAATATATGATTGCAATAGGGACAAAATGGGAATTACACAAAACAAAGTAGTTTGGAACAAAATGCGGGGACAATTTCAAGGCATAGTGAATTTCTATCATAGCTTAAAATGATAAGGCATAGCGGTAATTGCTCGCTATGCACGTGAACTTTCGCTATGATAGCTGTACTTCTATGACACGAAAATTTCAATTATCATAGCGAAAAACTGTGACATGTAAATTTTAGGATTGAAGTAAATTTTCGTTTTGTTGCGAAATCTCTCGCAATCCTTGCGAAATTTTCACACGTATAGCTTAAAAGTCCCGCACTCTCCCGCATCCTCCCCGCATTCAGCCCAACTCATTTCTTCAATTCCACTTGATATCTTCTTCAACTCGCTTGATGAAATGCCGAATTCATATGAACATGGCATAAATCGGTACTCATCTGATGCTAAGCTTGAATGATGGTCGAGGCCCACAAACCTGCAAAATCAAAACACACTCAAAACAACACGTGAGTACTAAACAGACCTGCACATGTCAATCGGCTTAATTAATATGATTAGTACGCAAACCTATCTTTAAATAGACTAAATAGCACTTTTCGTGGGTACTAATCACACCCCCAACCTGACACGCTGTTAGTCCCTAGCAATGCTAAACAATCAAGGCATGTATGATGTAAGCTACAAAGTGTATGGCCGTCCAAAAAAGTGTGTGTACAATTAGCCTTACCTCGCATGAACAATTTAGGACCCTGCACTAAACCATCATGAGAGAACAAATTCCATATAAGAACAAGTTTTAGGGCAGCAACAATTCCAAAGAAGTCAACCTGAACTTCCACCTAAATCTAAGTGTTCTGCTAAAACCGCTTGAACCAATAAGTTGCAAAGCTATTCCCTCCCCCAACCGTGCTACCGCTGTGGTCTTAAATCGTTGACCAACCTAAATAGAATCAGTTACATTCTTATTTCTTCCTTTGATCAGATACAGGTGCAATGCTAAAACTCGACTAAATTCGTAATGAGGGTCCACCGATGACTCCAACCAATTAAGGTTTAGTGGCATCAGCCAAAAGGATCAACCGACCACAAACTCGCTGTGCTTCACCCCGACTTAATGACTTCAAAAATTAAGCACCTACAACTCAAGTTAAACTCTACCCATCCACCCGTATAGCTTAACACTAAGTCGATGACTCCCAACAAATTAAGGCTTAGTGGCACCTGCTTTAAAGGCTTTCGCCATATACCCCTCGGACCGTGTTCGGGTTTCAAGGCAAAGCATCACGGCTTTCATTTTTCTTTTCTTCTTTTCTTTTCTTTTTCCTTTTTCTTTTCTTTTTCTTTTGGAAGACTTCATTGGTCTTCTTTTGTTGGTAACACAAACCTATTATGGGTCATCAACAGATCTAAGGCCGGTTTTGCAAAGTGAAAAGTGGTATATAGCTTCTCAACCTGTTGATACAAACTGGTGCAATGTGTGATTAGCAAAGGGGATGTACTAAAAGCTGAATACATTGAACTTCATTCGACCAGAACTTAATCATATGGAATTGTTTTAATCATTATGGTAGCATAGGCTTCCAATTCTTCAACTCAAGGCAAGAGTAGAAACACAAAATACTATAATCACAAATATGATTTGCAAAAGTGTAGAAAGTAAGTAAATAATGCTATAAAGCTTTTGATATAACCAAAGTGGCTAGTACAAGCTTAATCATAACTAAACATGACAAATATCACGCCTACCATTACAATACATGTATCCTATACAATCCTATACAAAATGAGTAGCGCTGATAAAGTTAAAACAATACAAACATGATAGAAGACACTCTTAACTCTGAACTTTTCCCAACCAAAGTATAATGAAGTTTCACCGGGTAGGTGATTAATAATCTAATTCTCCCACTATGTAAGTGTGAGTGATGGATCAAACATCAACACAAATGGAAACTATTACTCAAGGATTATTATCTAATCCTCTAATAACAATGCCATGAAACTTGTTTGTTATATTTCTTTGCAATTATACTGATTAAAAACTATTTCCTTAAGAGTAGCTGAATTTCTTTCTGGTTTTGATCCATGATTCTGCAAGTGGACAGGTCGAACAATTAATAAAGTGGATTTAAGTCCAGATATCTATCCCACAGAGATCTTAAGAATATTGAATCAACTACCTTGACTACTCAAGCTCTGTACTATTTGAACTATGATAGGCAATTGATAAATTCCTATGCAACCTTTAAAATAATAAAAGAATGAAAATATGTAAACTAAGAACAAAATGAACTAATGCTTAAACTAAAATAAAAAAATTAAGAAATAGACTGGTCAGTTAGCTTTTAAAGGGATGCATTGAAAATACAGTTATTGTGAAACATCAATTTCTGCAGACAACTCTATAACTTTGCTTCATGAACCTCAGATTTAGAATCCGTCCAATGAAGATGGTAATGCCATGTGGATTTCTCCTTAACGACACATTTCATCCTCTAATCTTCCCTGTTTCTTTCGAAGACAGAGGATTAGATAACTACTTTTAATCTAAGTCTCCTTGTTTTGGGTATTTTTCTTTTTCAATACTTCATACCCAAAACATGGACTATAAACCTTAGCTCCTAAGACATAGGCTAAGCATGGGTTTACACTATACTGGTTTCTCATCCTCAAAATTGGAACAGTTCATTCTTTCCTTGATTAGATCCTTGCTAACACGGGATTGAACTTACTGTTAATCGAGGCAAACTCTCTGCTCATTTTAATTGATAAGCCATTCAACTCATTCTCGATTTCAAGTGAGAAGATTTATCGATTAAAATTCACGAGCCCATTAGACTTAATATTAGGGTTTGCATACCCTTGAGAAATCGTCACTCTTAGGAATGCCTTCTCTTGTGTCACCCGCAGGGCCCCGAAATCGTGAGCATGAAACAATCCCATTACGTATGTGACACCGATATTTGGATCGATACAAAATAAACAAAACCGCCAGCGATTCAGCCCGAAGTTCAAAGAATTATAAATTTCTCACAGAAAGATAAATTCTAACAACAGAGTAAATTCAACGGAAGTCGGGTTTTTAAATTACTCATTACACTAACTGTGAATCCCCGATAAGAAGAAAAGAACCACTTTTGGGTCGAGGCTGGAAGTTAAATTCCAAAATTTGTTTGGACTTGAAGCGAACGACGAGTAATTTGAAGAAAATATCATTACGCATTCAGCTTCAACTATGACTAACATCAGTTCGAGGAAATTCATTGAAGAGATCAATAACAATCTACTCTAATCTAATCTAAAATAACGACAAAACAAAAAAAAAGAACGGAAAATTAAAGGCCACGAGCCTTGACTGCAGAGACTTCTCTTTACGAGCCGCCAAAGGAAATTTGCTTCCCTTGATGAAGTAGTTGTGTATTTATAAGGTTTAGAAGTTGGGCCCTAACCGGTACACCTATTGTGGATTTCAAAATAATTGTATTGTTTGTTCATGTCGCGACTCCATTTGTGTGTCGCGACCTTGGATGATATCAGCGACTTCTCTTTCCGTCCGGAGCTTCAGCGATTGCAACGTTTGTTTTGATGTCGCGACTTCAATCATGCGTCGCGACCTCACTTTTACGCATTGCGATCTCTTTTGAAGTCGGCGACCCGTTTTATTACGTGCATGCGAACCTTTTATACGTCACGACTTGCCTTTATCACCCATTGGATCTGATGTCGCGATTGCTAAATGATGTTTCGACCCTCTTTCCTTGTAATTGATGTCGCGACCACTGAATGACGTTGCGACTTCACCTTTCTGTATTGTGAGCTTTTTTTTTGAGGTCGCGACCCGATCATCGCGTCAGCGACTTCAATGTTATGTATGAGCTCTTTTGATGTCGTGGAAGCTTCTTTTGTTGTGACTTGTCTTGGCATCTGGGATTTGATGTTCGCGGCTTGGCTAAATGATGTCGCGACCTCCATTCTTCGCGACTGATGTGCGACTACTAAGGCGTCGCGACGCTGCTCTTTGTAGCGATATCGCGACCCGGGGGCGTCCGCGACCTTCTTTCTTTGTAACTAATGTCGCGACCACTGAAGGGCGTCGCGACCTTGATCTTCATGCGGTGATGTCATGGCCCTGCGAAGGGCGGTCGCGACCTTCTTTCTTTGTAACTAATGTCGCCACCACTGAAGGACGTCGCGACCTTGATACCATGCAGCTGATGTCGCGACCACTAACGGACGTCGCGACATCTTCTAATTCAGTGTTGAATGTCTCTATATGTTCTAAGCGCCAGCGACCTCTTTATGTTGATCTCTTTGAAAATCTTTAGCCGCCTTCTATTGGTGTCCCGACCTCCATAATCTCTTTGCTAAGCCTTCGAATTACATCAGCGACCTCGGTAGTGTCGCGACATCGTAATACGCTCTTCATTAATTCTTGAGTAAAATCCGATTTGGAACACATTGCGACCTTGGTGTTATTAACTACATTCTTGTCAGATCGCGACACCGAGTCCTTTCTTTTGAAATTAGATTCGCGACTTCTTTTTACTTTCGAAAGGTACATTCTTGTGGTTTTGTAAACTGACTCCTTGTTCTGCGACCTCATGGTGGTATGCGACATCATTTATCTCTCTTTTGGTGTCGCGACATCGCCCAATGATGTCGCGACATAACGTCTTAATTTGGCCCCCTTCTTTTAATCTTGACGAGTCGATGCTGTCTCAACTTCCTTAGGTCCGCGACTTAGCTTGTTCACTCTTCAGTTTCTTCTTCAAGGCCAAATTTGTTGATGTCGTGACTTGGAAATTTCTTCAAAAGTGCACCACTGTCGCGACTCATTTCGAGTTTGACTTGATTATCTTTGGAAATTTTGATTTCTTATAATTTTTGCTAAAATTTGATTTTACATTGTATTTTCTACTTAATTGGAATTTGAGTCAATTATCGGTTTTCTGCAGACAAGTCATCATTATTCTCATTATAAACTCAGAAAAATGGATTAAAAATCTAATGAGTTTTTGGACTCATCAGTAGGGATAGGAAAGTTAGAGAAGGGAGTGTGACCACCTCACTCTCGTGGTGGTGGAATCTTCGGTGGATGCGAGAAGGCTGGCTGCTGCCCGTTTGCCGACATATCGAGAGGCTGCGGCTGTAGGAGCGATCCCAAAGCGAGGTACGTGCAAGCTTGTCTCATTGTGGCGGAAAAACTAGAGGTGGCTCGTGATCTGAAGAAGCATGGGCGTGACTCTGCGCTAAGTGACCTCGGCTCGGGCCATCATTTCGTCAGCGGCCTTTGTGGTCAGCGGCCTTACGGGCGACATCCATAACGGTGTAGCTCCACTGGCCCGACATGAATATGCTGGAGTAGCTGTATTTGTGTGGAAGAGCTAGAGTAGTGTCGATGGGGCTAGGGTGAAGTAGGAGGTGGAGATGGAGGAGATGGATGCGGGCCGGGCTCCTCTCCTCCACCTCCAGCAGGAGCAGGATCCTCACCTCTCGAGTGGGTCTCTTACATACATCACCCTGCTTTGCCTCCTCCTGCTGCTGGAGGATAAAGGAGATCGGCATATATAATGATCGCTCCGTGGATAGGACCTAAGTGCAACTAATCCTCCGCTTGATGCGTGGCTCCTCAGGGAACCCCAGATGCTCCAGGACCTGGCTCAGTAACCTCGGCATCGATGCGGTAGCTCGGCTCGAGCCGGGCCACTTGCGGTGGACGCCTCCTCGAAATGCGGCAAGAGTCAATGAGCTCGGAGGGGACTAAACCGGAATCCTGGGATCACATGTAGGAAGCCTTGAGTATGAAACCACTACGGCTATACATAATCTTTGTAATGGGAATAAGCTTGTCAGGACGGGTGGTCCACTAGAGACATGCAGCGGCGGAATTTGCTGCGAAGAATTATGGGTCCATTTGTAGTATCTCGGCCGAGATAGTGGACCATCTCTGCCCGTGTGATGGCTGGGGCCAATCCACATATCTGCTGGGTCGCCGGCGTGTGGCCGGGCTGCGCTTGGTTGTAATGTCACGGCTCGGAGTACTCTGGGGCGTGATCAATCTTGAGCCGGCTTCCTAACGGACTCGGCGCTCCCTGGGATGTCATAGTGTTGTAAAACTGAAGCACAACCCGGGGATAATAGAACTGCCGCGGCGTCATGAATGGAAGCAATAGATATTAGCCGGATCAGCTCATCGAGTCTCGGCTTGTCCGGTAGCCAGCCGGTATATCATAATATGGCTCCCCATGGAAGTTTCTAGCACATAAATCCACGTTCCCTGGAATCGGATCACAGGTGAA